>BQNB010009839.1:25389-67785 GCA_026074375.1 Tanacetum coccineum
TGACTCAATAACTGATAAATGATACATAATTGGTAGTAACCAATAGAACCGAAAACGAAAACAGCTTAAGCATTATACAATATCAAATACAATAAAAACAAATCTATAAGTTTGCTTTATCATATTATATTGCTTTATCACTTGTGATATTTCTCAGATGTAGAATAGTATAATTAATATTACATTATATTTCTTTATCACATGATATATTACTTAAGTAACTAAGAATGACAATTTAAGTACTCTTCATCTTCCTTATAGTGTTTCCGCAGACTTGTTTGATGTGTTTTGTTTATGTGATTGTTTCATATTAAAGTTGTATCAGTTGTAATATTTTAAGTTGATGATAGTTAACAATGCTTATTACTTAAACTTCATTGTATTAGATGTCTAATATCACTTGTGATATTTCGTAGTCATAGTTAATGTCTAATATCACTTGTGATATTTCGTAGTCATAGTTAATGTCTAATATCACTTGTGATATTTCATTAACAAACAAGTATGCTTTTTAACCTTTAATATCACATGAGATATTTCATTGCTTTGTATATTTTCTTGTATATTATCACCTACGTGTTTTTTAATTTTTTTATATTTATCAGGTTTTGGGTTATCTGAATAAATATAACCAGACATGAATAATGTCTGTTTTTGGTTATTTTATTGCTTTATCACTTGCGATATTACTCATATGTAGAATACCATAATTAATGTCACATTCTATTGCTTTATCACATATGATATTACCATATGTAAAAATACCATAATTAATGTCACATTCTATTGCTTTATCCACATGAGATGTTATCTTAAGTGATTTTAAGCATGAAATTTTAAATACTCTTATCTTTCTTACATGCTATAATCACAAGAGATATATAAGTGTCACTGTAACAATACCAAAATAACTAAAAAAGAAGAAAACTATGGAAAATAGAAGTATTCTTAAATCAACACAATGTTGCATTAATTTTAGCATTGCTTTGAGAAAAAATATTTCTTGTGCTTGCAATAATTAACAAGTTTCATTCTTATGCAACCCAGGACCGGACAATAAAACATTTTTGTCTTGTCTATGATGACATCAAATAAGGTTATTTTATCGCATATTTATCCCATGTAATCAAAACCCATTGTATATTATTATTGCAAAAATTGTTACTTAATCGTTTGTATTTGAGAATTACAGTAATTATGGAGTTTTTTTATGAAGATTAGCTAAAAGGCACACATTTTGGAGCATAAATGAAGAGTTCGAGAAAGTCTATTGATTTGACAGCAAATACATCGTATTATTCTAGACCTATACGACTATCCAACAGTTTGACGAAACTTCAAAGGACCATTGCCTGACTTTTGAAGAATACGCCGTATCGACATCAGTATATCGTGTATATTATACTTTGGCTAATATCAGAAAAGCACACTTTAGCCAAGACTCGTACCAAGGAAGGCTCGAGTACGCGTACCCAAGTTGTACAAAACACCATTTACCGGAGGAGCTCATACGCCGTACCTAATAGGTTGATTCTATATCGGGAGGTCCGATACACGTTGCAGGAGGTAGATACGCCGTATTCCATACAGCTTAGGGAAAATTCTAGAATATTTTATTCTTAGAGCCCACGCCAAGCAACCCCGATACGCCGTATTGAGTTCCAATACGCCGTATTGAGTTCCAATACGCCGTATTGACCAATTTTCAGAAGTCTATAAATACCAAACCCCAATACGATTTAGATTGCTTTTGACCACCAAGTGTGCTTTCTAGAAGATCAATAAAGCCAGAAGGTCCTAAAAAGTGTCTGATCAATTGGAAACACCTCTTTGTAATCTTCTACACTCCACTATACGCGTTCGGTTAGCATTATGTTTAATCGTTCATCTATGATTTCGTGTATTGTTACAATGACTATCGGCTAATACCTTTAGGTATTAGCCATGTTTATGATAATATAATGTTTGGTTTGTTTATCTAGATTGTTTGCTTATTCGTTGCATGTTGATTATGTTTATCAATTTATACCCTTTATGTGCTTAATTATGTGTTTTTTCTATCATTCAACTGGATCTAATCTACTTTTTTTTACTGCGCAATAATTCGAGTGTTGTTTGGGCGTAGGCTAAGGAGTCCGATGATAGAAAATACACTGCTTATTCATATAGTAGACAAATAGGATCACCAATAGAAAGGCCTATTTTGATATATGGTTAAGGGGCTAGGTTAGACTAAGCCGGTGACTTAGGATTACACATAACGTCCTATTTCCATAGGTAGTTAAGTGGGCGTGGATTACTAGTATATGAATTTCCATTAAACAGTAAGTTGGTAAAGCCTCATGAGCTAGGATTCAATATAACCACCAATATAGTTTCCTAGATAAATTATAATCAATAGTGTGAGCTTTATGCGGTTTAGGTTAATTGTGACAGGATTAACTAGCGACAAACCTCGAGTCTAGGGAAGATCACCTACCTTGGAATGATATACACCAACGAATTAATACAATCATTGACGAAAATACAATTCATGGCATATTATTTATATTAAACCGGCTATATGTTTTTCCTAAGATGAGACCTCTTCCCTTATCTTTTGTTAATCACGTAATGTGGTTATTTACCATCACCTTAGGATAAGTAGAACTAAACTCGTTACCAGTCTCTCAGGTTGAAAATCCCCCTTTTTTCGTTAGTTTGGTTTAATTAGAATAATTAGGTTGATTAGTAATAAAACTAGGATAGATAAAATAATCAATAGAATTAAGAGTTAAACTTCCACTATCAGTGATCGACCCCTACTTACCACCAAAACTCCATCTTTCGGGTACACTACCCGTCAAAGTGTGTTTTTAGGTATAAGTTGGCATAAAATTAAGGTAAAACTTGATCCTTAAAATAACACCTAACAACGAACATTAAGTTTTTGGAGCCAATTGCCGGGAGTGCGATGTTTAATTCTTATTTTTATTCATATTTTTTTTAGTACTAAATTAGTTTTGTTTTTCTATATCTGCTATTATTTATTGAATATGGCGTATCCATTTTCTTTGAATATAGCGTATTAGACATCAAACATCAATACAACGTATCCAGTTTACTGAATACGACGTATCGACTGTCTGATACAGCAACAGTTTTAGTTAGCTTTCTCGTTTATTTTTCTATAATAGTTTTACTTCGAAGGATTGAGGACCGGACCGAAATGGACGGTCCGGTACCGGGTAGATCTTCGGCCCAGTCGACACGCATAATCTTTGGTTTTTGGTAAGACCAGATGGATCGGTCGGACTGAATTGGTCCAAAACCCCGGGCGACGAAGGGACCAGACGAAATACGTTCGGTCGGTTGGTCGGTCGGTTCAAGTCTGGTTTTGGTTGGTCTGGTCCGGTCGAACGGTCCACCATGTCAGCCCTAGTTAGACTGGGTGACACGAGGAGATGGAGATATTTATTAAAGAATTTAGAACCACCAACGAGCTTTTATTAAAAACACAAAGCAACTTATTGAGTGAGCTGAAAATCGAGATAAACAATTTTTCAAAGGTTGTTAGTAATGTTTTGCTTCCAAAAAACTAAGTCAAAGGAGTGACAACTAGGGGATGAAAGATGACGTCTGAAGCCACCCATAGTAAAAAAATTAATGAAACTAGAATCAACAAGAATGAACCTCCCAGATTTGAACAAGATGTGCAGGAAAAGCCGCATGATGATGGTGTGGAAAATAATATCTTTGAGTATTCCAGGAAACAAGGCCAACCCATTGTAAAAACCACAATTATCATCTATCCCTTCCACAAATTGAGAGAGAAAAGAAAAGAAAAAAGCACTGCAACGAAAATTTTTTGGTGAATCTGAAAACAATCAATATTAATCTTCTGTTTATCGAAGCACTCTGTTGCAATACCAAAATACGTACCTAATCTGAAGAGTTTACTGACGAATACTCTAGAATGGAAGAAGATCTGTTAGAGACAACAAACAAAAGGTGCCCAGTGTCTTGCTCAACGAACTGCATCAAAAGACACAGACCCCCGGGAGTTTCACTACCTTGCTTAAGTCTTGGAGAAACATAAAATGCAAGAAGCTTGGCCGCAGTCACTTATCTAGGGTTTAGAATCTGCAATGGAGGTGTTAACTGAGAGGGGAAGTTGTGATAAACTCTCTGCGCACATTTAATGGCGTAAAATTCAATTCTAAAAACAATGAAACCATGGTATGCGGATTTTGTTACTTAAATTGTTGGAAGGTTGATTCCCCCAAATTGGACCTTTAAAAAACGAAAGAGGTTTTTTTCGCAAGTCAAGACTTATATGGGGAGGAACCTTCTGCATTTAAATGTGTGGGATATATAATGAGAAGATGTGGGTGGCTGGAAGTGAAACCTCAAAATACTCGGAACCATTGTCATTCGGGACCTATAGTTGGGCATCATCAGTGCTAATGTTACACAAAGAAGGTTGGAAGTCTGGCTTTTATTGGCTAGTGTCTTTAAAGGATGCTAAAGGAGTATGTTAAGACGATGTGATATGTCAAAAGATCAGGAACTATTCTTCAAGGAACGAAATGCCTCAAAATAACATCCAGGTATGCGAAGTCTTTGATGTTTGGGGATTAGATTTTATAAGGACATTTCCTGAATCTAGAGGTAAAATAAATACAATATAGTAGCTAGTCGATTATGTGTCTAAATAGGTCGAAGCTCAGCATTACCTACGAATGTTGCACGTGTTGTGGTAAGTTTTTAAAGAAAGTTATTTTCTAGTTTGGAGTTCTACTTGCTTTAATTAGTGATTAGAGGGATCATTTTTGTAAATTCTCAGCTTGAAAGCGCTTTTCGAAGAACACGGTGTGACTCAATAAATTATCCACGACCTATCACTCATCTAATGGTAAATAAAGTTACTTACAGGGTTATTTAAGCGTATTTCTAGAGAGATCAGTGGGGTAAAAACCTAAAGGTTGGTCAGAAAAACTTAAATGATGCATTATGGGCGTTTAGGAAGGTCTACAAACACCGATGGGTGTATACACCTATTAGATTAGTTTATGGGAAGAATTGTAATTTACCAGCTGTAGGAGTGTCGTGTCGACGACGCGCTAGAGGTGCATTGGGCATTAAAACAATATAATGTAGTCTGAGCGCAGGATTAGTTGAGAGAACGTTGCTAGCGAAAGTCGTTTTTGCAGTTAATGCGTTCGCCGAATTGAGCGATGGTGCTTATGAGATACTAGAATTTACACAAGAATGGACCAGAAATGGCATGATTCTAGACTTCATTGTGATAAAGATTTTAAGGTATGTGACAAGGTGCTACTTTATAATTCTTGTTTGAAGATGTACCCTGTAAAACTTAAATCGAAATGGAGCGGTCCAAACATTGTTAAAACGGTGTATCCACATAGGGCTATAGAAATCACTGACAGGGACGGGTTTAGCTTCAAAGTCAATGGGCAACGATTGAAGAAATATTACGGAGGTAACATTGACAAGGATGATGATGAGGTTATAGAGTTGGAGAATGACGAACGAGGAGCTGGAAGGGAGTCTAGCTTACGTACCTCTCACAAAACAAAAGTGCTTGCCGAGAGACCCAAACTCGGATTGGTATTTTTCAAATTTATTATCAAGTTTGTCTTCCAGAATGTTCATATGGATATCCAAACCCCATGGATACGGCGTATTGACCTTTTGGACGTTATCTAGTCTTTATTTTCAACACAGTCTATACGGCGTATTCGTTAAACGAATACAACGTATATGACACAGGTCTCAATACGTGTATTAGGAATGGATGCGGTGTATCAACTTCCCTGTACAGCTGCTTTCGGTCTAAAGAATACACGGAGATAGAATTACTTTGTTTTCTGAAAATTTATATGGACTGTGAAGGGAAATCGACAAATGGTTGGTGGAGACTTTAAAAATCTAGAAATTGGAAGTGTTGGAGTCTTGAAACCCCAAGACGTTGTTAACTAGAATTCTTGCTAATAAAATCTCATAGAGATGATCCAAGGCAAATATTAGGGGAGTTTCTCATTCTAATTCTTTTTAAATTCCCGTATTTTTAATGTTTTATCTATACAACGAGGAAGTTGTATAATTCAAGTGGGGGGATGGAATTAGAATATTTACTTGTCCTATTTTTTATATTAACTGATTAAAAATGACTTTCAAGTATGCTCAAATTAAAAAAAAAATTCAAGCATACTTTTGTGATATTACTTGATGGCATAACCGCACACAATAACCCTTGATAGATATTGTGAGAATTAGCTATGTTTCGAATATGTTTACTCCAAAATTCCACAAAATTATGAGTGTGCGGTGATGTTGTAGACTTTAAGAACTTGGCTTGGTTATCTATTCCCCGAGGACCGCAATAATAAGGTATTATGGATTTATTATAGTAACTTGTTGTACATTGGAAAATTTCTTAGGATTACCCCCGCAAAAAGGCCATATCCTTGTTTATTTTTAACTAACTCACCGGTTAGTACCTCTATTTTATAAAACCTTTTCCACCTTCATCTTTGGGTGAAGATCCACTAGAACAACCAGTAGAGTAATCCTTTAAGAAACTTACACAAATTATTTATTGTCGTTACACCCTTACACCTTTCCACTGCCTTGTATAGGTTTAATGTTGAGTTTATAGTTGCTAGTTACTTAAAGTGTTAAAGTTTGTATTCTGTGTCTTTGTGTCATTTTCTATCCTTTGGTGCGGTTGGACATTTGCCATTGCAAATGGGAATGTATTAGTTGTCAGAACTCATGTGATTTTACTACCATCATACTTATTGGTGAATTCCGAGAATGAAGGAATTATCGATGAATTATCCGGAATTATTCTGATCGTGAAGATGGGGTGAAACTACATTAGTTAGCGAAAACAAAAAATCGAGAAAAAAAAAGAAAAATACAAAAAGAGAAAGAAAGTTTGAAGATAATCGTTTCGCAACTACCGAAGGAATTACACGAAGGATCAATTATTCGTTGATACGTCTAAAAAATCAACGATGTAGAGTATTGTACAAAGTGGAAGATATCACCACTTACCTTGTAGAGTATGTAAAGTTTGGGATGATTGGAAAGTTGACCGTTACGGGAACGCCAACTTAGGTTGTTGTTTTTGATCGATGATCAAGACGTTGTAAATAGTTGTGTCTTTATCATGGTAACGGTTGGGAAATAAGTGTCTAGCAACTTGTATCTTAAGTCTTAATCTATTTGTTTCTTGATTTTTATTTAAAAACAATTTACTTCCCTCTCACCTGATGATTAGCCGCTAGTTTTACACAAATAAGGACTTGTTTGAGCATGCATGTCTATTCCGTTGTTACGGCCATGTATGCATGTCTTAGCTGCCTTGTTGGTTTATGACTTTTGGTGAAAGTTAGAAGGTTCCTACCCTATATCATTATTCATCCTAACCGTTGGTTAAATTCGAATGGGGATGTGATCGAACACACATGTCTATCCTGGCATTCTGAGTATGTATGTGTGCATCAGATGCCTTGTTGAAGTGGTACTTCTGGTGAAAGATTGTAGAATGATGAAAACGTACGCCTTTCTATACAAAAACCCATATTTGCCTTTATAAACTTGTTACTCCTTAGCTTTAGCGGTGGAGATGTGTATCTTTGCCAAGCTTATGATAGAATACTCATCACGACCGAGCAATTGAGCGAATTAGTTACATGTTACCACATAGATTAGTTGAGTGATTTGAGTGATTTGAGTGTTTTCATCTTCCTATTTCGTGAGGTGTTTGGTTGTGTACTTGTAATGGATCAAATAAATGCTTTAACGGAAAATATCCTTAGGGATACATTTTTATAAACTTCTAAAGGCTACTTGAGGACAAGTAGGATTCAAGTGGAGGGATATTTGATGACATCAAATAACGTCTATTTTATAGCATCATTTATCCCATGTTATTAACCCATTTTGTATAGTTATTGCAAAGAATTGTTACTTAATCGTTTATATTTGAGAATTGCAGTAATTATGGAGTACTTGGTGAATATTAGCAAAAGGCGCGTATTCTGGAGCTTAAACGAAGATATTTTAAAGATTACTATTCTGAAGACCAATACGTCATATCCATTAAGGAAGATACGGCGTATCCGTGCCCTTTACTCAGCCAAAGCACAAAGGAGTAAAGCTTTAAGACGCCGTAGACCAGAAAGATCTGTAATATCGCGGTTGTAATGAATATTGGATGGGATCTATAGTCTGGAGTTATCAAACGTGGGACCGGCACTACTTGTAAAGCCCCATTACGTTGTTGCCAATCCTTGGATACGCGTATTGAACCGACTTACCAGACAGTATAACCCCTACGCAAGAAAAAGAATAATAGTGTGTAAGGAGGGCTTCAATCTGTGGCTCGATACTAAAACATAATAGTCAATTTTCACGAAGAAGTAAAATGTGAGGAGAAGAGGTCGAGTACGCTATCAATTCATAGGACTCGCGCGACGTGTGAATCGCCATTTATCTTTAGTAATCGTGAGAGTTTTGGTATATTTCGTTAACTCGGTTAGTCTATTCCATGACCCCGCCCCCACTCCCCCCACTATACACAAGCCTGCCGCCAACCCATGAGACCAAAGTGTGTGTGCGCAGTATGATGCGTTTCGACAAAGGCTAATACCTTCGGGTATTAGCCAAATTTTTTTTATTTGAAGCTCTGAATGTTTTGGTATTTGTTATATTCTCGATTTCTTGTTTATGCCAATTGAATAGCTGTTTATGTTTATCAAGATTTATTCTTGTTTTACGCGCTTTTGTATGCGAGACCTATCATCTCAACTGGATCCTAGGTGATACGGACCAAGTAACCCACCTTAACGCCCCCCCCCCCCCCCCTTGAGGAAAACTCTCAATATGGAAATTTTAAACACGCTAGTCCACCATAGGATCATTAAATAAGTGTCCATCGCTAAATATGTGTCTAGGACTACGCTTTCGGCGCTTATCTAGTTAATTGCCGCTATTGTCTAATCGTTTATTGATATGTTGACTAGCAGGTGAACTAGCTAACACTAACTAATAACGCGCGTCTTGCTTTACCATTGGATATGTGTGGACAAGTGGACTATCTTTAGTGTTATAATGACAAGAGAGTTACCCATAATCTTAAGCACTAGGTTGGGTATTAAGTTGGGTGTACTCGTTGCTATGATCACTTGCTGAGGTAAGGATGAAGTAGGTAATAGTGTACCTCATGTAGATGCACGCTAAGGTGTGTCTATATCCATCAAGCCTACTGTACAACGTATATACGAATGCATTATAATCACCCTTCGAGATGAATGAGAGGTAATGGTCTTATTATCTTTAGACAGGAATTGCTTTTAGTATGACTTTATTAGTTGCTCTGTTAATAGTCTAATTGGAGAGTCTGATTGTAGTCGATAATATGGTATGATTGGTGTACATACGCGGCTCCTTATGAAGTAGCGATGATTGAGAAGAAGACATGAGTGATGCAACCTCTGAGAGAAAAGTAAATCATTACATTAAGTATAAATGAAAACAATATGCCAATCCTCGATCTTGATGTAATCGGAAGATTAATTATAACTGAATATCACTAATAAATTATCAATCAGTTTAATCCTCTATTCATTATTTGTTATCGAACTCGGATTACATTATCGCTGTAGTATCTATATTTACTAGTTTTTTAAGTATGCTTCTGCTAGTGGTGCGATGTACAAGCGACCGATCTTTTAATTATGCTTTCTCCGGTGATTTTGGATCATAGTCAACCAACCCGAAAGCTGTGCCAGCTCTGCTTGGATAAGTCCCGGGTGTCTGAAGTGTTATTTTTTAATAAGCCGTCCACCTAATATTTCCTCGTATAGAACACGGTTCTCCGGATTCGAAGTCTCTCGGGCTCGATCAGTAAGGTAACCTCGCACATTTTAGCCTGTGATAGAATTAGAAGTAGATTAATAGAGCACTGAGACATTAGGTTATAGAACATAGGATAAGTAATTATAAAATGTACTGATAGATTTAAACTTCGTCTTCCCAGTTGTGCATAGTACACGACTCAGCATACTTACCCACGGAACACTAATTAGATATGGATTCGGGAGCCAACTGTTTAGGGTATGTGGATAGAGGTGTTTAACTAGCTTCAAGTGTTCGACTACCTTTACGCTGACACTCGTTGATAAATAGTGTCTGATTGCTGTTTATCTGGGTTAGCTACGTGCCGCGATTATATTAAAGTGTATTGAATTATTTTTAGAATTACTTGTAAGTCATGGCAACTAAAATATATCATACCACATTTAAATGGAACGATGATATCAATATTATAATTATTACTATCACAACACTAAATAGCACACTGAGTTCATTTAGTCTATAGTCATCATCTACAAACTTTAATAAAATAACATGTATAGTTATTTAGTATAGATCATATAGTTCTTCTCAAACCAATTATAATTAATTATTATTTATTAGTATATAATATATGATAGATATCAGTATAAAAAAATAATATAGACCACAATATAAATTTGTACGGTTTGATTTTGATTTAATTAATTAGAAACAGTACCAAATTAAAGTGAGTATAGTAACAAAAATCGACGGCATATTGATCACTTATTGTGCCTCTTTAATAAATTGTCCTGAGCGTAGTAAGTATCATACACTGCACAAATGCACGTATCATCTTTATGCTTGTCACTCCAAATTAGAGTTTAATACTTTTAAGGTACCTACATTTACCAATTTTTACCGTTCATTATGCGTACGACTCGTCAGGCTATGTACGGCATTTGCTTGGCACGTATTTGTCCCCAATTGAGTGAACTGGTCCTATCTTTACCAATTTAACCGTGCTGATATGTGCCATTTTGTCCAACTTCGAATCAAGATAATTACAACCCCACTTCGCGTACAGGCACGGGATGCTGATTATGGTGCATTTTTGTACACCTATAACAACTTTCAACATACACAATAATCCTTTTACAGTGGTAGATCAAAAAATTAATCCTACTTGATAATCTAACACCCTACACTCATTAAAACTTCTCTACTCTCTTATTTCCTTGCCCACACCTTACATAAAAAACATTCCACCCTTATCACAAAACGTCGACCTCACAGCCACAAAGCTCTTGCTATTCTCCTCCCTCTCATCTAAAATTTCTGCTAAACCATGACCTTCACCATGGTGAGAATGTATAAGCAAAGCTGTGGGGATTTGGTCTTTACAGCTCACAACCATCTCTCAACAACTCTTGCTAGTGAACTGGCTTATTGTGATTGTGGGCCAAGTACTCATATACAGATCATCTACAGGATACATTACTATCATGGGTTCCTATGTCCAATCACCCCATTAATCCAGTATGATGTGAACGTTTTTGTTTGGTCCTTGCTCTTTTATTATTGCCTTGGCTCTCAAATTCCCTCCCAATATGTGAAAGTGAGTTTTAATGTTATTATATTTGTATGATGTGGAGATCTCAATACCCCAGGATTCGGTGTGAGTAAGAAGGAATAAACATTAATTAGATGTAGAGTAACAAAGATGTATTCTGATGATAAGGTTGGACCATTTAGTACCCTAAGCATAACAGGAAGAATAAGGTATTGCTAAGATGGTGCTTGTTGTATCTCTAGATTTGCGATATATCATGGCAGTTGGGTTAATGCAAGTATTGCTATTCTGATTTGTTATGTCTACCTTTTTGGTCATCTAGCATAAAATTCTTTTGCTCAGTTATATTGTGCTCGTTGTTGCTTATTCTCTAGGATATTTTATGTGTCTTGTCTGTAGGTACTTCAAGTGGCTTGTCTATTTAGGGTGTTGTAAAGGTGTTGTTGCTATGGTGGTCTCGTTTAAGTGGTAATTGTATCAATACAATGTAGATGTCCTGCGTATTTTGGTTGTGTATTATGTATAGTCCTATATATAATTACATGATTGCTTAGGAAGGGACCAAATTCGTTATGGTTAGTGAGTTGTAGAATCCTAATCAAAAAGATAGTTAATTGAACTTAGGTCAGGACCATATATCGTTGTGTGTAATGTACCAAATTAGATCAGTATTTTGGATATTATGTTGGTTGATTGATGTGCTATAGTTTAGTAATGTTGTTTACATTGCTAATCTTGTTTATGCTTGGGGTTTGAGGTTAGTTGATGTTCAGTAGTCCAAGTATGTCGATTCGCGTTCAATGTTCGATTCTCCTTAGTTCCTGTGGGTTAGAATGTTAATTGTACATGCATCCAAGATGATACAATATTGGACACCAACTAACTAAGTATGTGTAAAAACTCAAACCATTTATTTAGAAATCCTCAGAACCTATAACATTACTAACAAACAGTATCCTACATAGTTTTTATTCGGACTTTCAGATAAGCTTACGCTAAAAACTCATTCGATCACACAGATGATTGGGCACACATTTAAGAGTTAGAATACTTTACAACACTACAACATACTCTAAAATGATCTCGTTTGACTCGCAAATAATGTTTTTAGGCAACGAACATCTAAATCTAATTAGCAATGATCTAAGCGTTTGCACTTAAATACAAAGTGTAAGACTCGCAAACATCCTGGGTTTTACGCACAAACAAGTACTCTAAATGTAAACAAAGTTTGGCTTACAACTTGTTTACCTAGAAGGATCATACTACTATACATGCATTCAAGATATATGACTTATCCAAAAATCAATGTATGTAAAGGTTAGACTTTGTTAGTCAAACAGGCATCAAAATGACTCAAACGTCCCACAATAAATGATGTAGTAGAGTGACCATTTAAATTGTGACTATAAGATAAATGGTCATAATCACTACAAGTACAGTAGACAACAAAATCGCTGACCAATCTAAAATTGTGATCGATAAAACACAAGTTGACTTACTCTTACAACGCTGTCAAAAATGGACAAAGCAAATAATACGATCTAAAGATGACCCCAAGTCATGTATGACTTCTATGTAATAGTCCTTAGCTCGTGGGGGGCAAAACAAGGGACTATGAAAACGCCCAAATCACAGTAATCATGACTATTTTAAAAATATTAATTCGACAGATCTAGATATCTGATATGAGCTAATCATCACAACTATTACCAGATTATCACAATAAAATTAGAGACATGATTCTGGATAGTGTATTACATGCAAAATTGTGCTTACCATTACAGATATACAGGTGATCCTATCTGTAATGCTTAACATTAGGGTTCAATGATCTACACATATAAGTCTTTGTCTCTAACATACCATGAGAAACGTTAATATGACAATTGACCAGTTGTTCAGATAAATACCATATACTTGACAATACATTAAACAAAGCATGAAATGACTAGATAATGCTTCTATGATCTTCAAAATAGCAGAACACTAGCTGTACTAAACTTGGTCACTTTAAACATTCCCTAGTGGTCAATCTTTATGGGTGCACTGTGATCTTGGAGATTGGCGTCATTGTTGTGTCTTGCTGTAAACAAGTCTCTTTTTCCTAGTATCGTGATCTATGCACTTTGTAGTTGTTAGTATGCACTTGGTCTTGGTGCTTAAAAAGCTTGCTCGACTTGACTCACTTGACTGTGGCTCTGAGTTGTGACTTTCCTATTGCACTGCGCGCTTGAGTGCCTCTGCACCCTGGTAGGGCGTTGTGACTACTTACTCCATACATGGCCTTGGTGTTGGCTTGGTGCACTTGCACTTTAGGTTGTCTACTAATCTCGCTTGGACGGTTCGTTGGATGTCTGCTTGGACTTTGCTGTGGTGGCTTGTGGCCTGATTGACACTATGGCATTGGACTGTCACCATCCTTTGGAGTGACTTGGCTGTTGAAATAGTTTACCTAGATGGTACTGTCAACCATAGACCTTGCAGCTGGGGTTTCTATCTGACTTGAGTTACGGTTAACTAGATATCTAGCCTCTGCACAGAAATTGAGCGGCTTAGAGACTTGAGCTATCTTGACCTTTCCTATGCTACCACGGACCTAGATGGCTTGTTACTTGCTAGTCCGCGCTTTCTCCTGACTAGAACTAGGACATCTGAGTTAGCTAGTGATCTTGACATGCCTCAGCCACCTTGAGCACCCCTATATGAATACTGATTCCTTAGGTTAGCGTTGAACGACCAGAGTGCTTACCACTACCTACTGACAACCACATCTTTACGTGAATTGTCGTCCTTTCCCTGTTCATAGAAAGCTGTGTAGCAGATAGGTTTTTCAAATCCTATACTACAAACCTTGAATCTTATTTTTAAGGTCCTGATTCTTAACCCTACTTTCCCTTTCTTCTTGCATTCTGATAAAGCTTGCATGTGGTTAAACACTTTTTCCGATTTTTAAGCCCAACTGGAGTCTCTATTCAACTAACTTCTTTCTATTCTGTTTTGGTGTGTAATATGTCAGTTATACTAGGCCAAATGGTTGGTTTTTGGAGTGAGCATGAATTAATCTAGTAGCCCATCATAGGTCGCTTCACTTGTTGAGTTGATACATAGTGGAATTGTACCTAAGTAACATCTACCGTTCGTCGCTTCCCCATTATTAACAATTGAGTGCCCTTATGTATCTATCATAGTTATTAGGTAAGCTAATCATGGTAGACCTGCAATGTTTTCAAGTTTGTATCGCAACGATTGAACCTAAAAATTTCTCCCTATGGTTCGTCAATATCTCAAACATACTCGCATTGTGCTTTACTATTCGGCTCAAGCCACTACGCCATGTGCTGTGTACATGGGATTGCTCCAGTTAGCGATTTCCCACTGTTTATGTCCTTACAAGTGAGAACCACACGCGATTTCCTCTGTTTCTAGTATTCAACAGTACTTCACTACAAGAACACGACAACATCATTGATCCACTCACCTCCCAATGTACAAAGACAACCGAGACAGATTTGAATTGATAGTCACCCAAGAACCTCCGGTATATTCACTACGTGATATCAATAAAGATATCATTCTTAATCATTTACGAGCTTCATCAATTCTATTGTGATTGTTGTTAACATTAAAATAGATCTTATCTTATTTGTGCACCTACGTAATTAGACAAGATCACATTGTCCTTATCAGACTAAGTAGTCTCCATAGCACTACAAGTTAATGATGGAGTGAGTTACTCTTATGTTGGACACATTTCACACTGATACTGCAACTGATTGGGTTAATCTTTGACATCACCCACTCACAATACATGGTTCGTATTTGAAACGAGCTCTAACTATCATGGTTTGGGTTTTATACTGGCACTGGTTGTATAATCAACGATTTAGAGCTGCATGTCCAACTGTAAGTGAGAATACAATGAGTGAAACCGAAATCACATTGTACTGTATGATTAAGAGTTCTCCATTGTAAGTTACCTTGACCAGAAATTAACATTAGTATGTTAGGAAGATCAGCTCTCCATTTGTTCTAAGATGCTACACTGAGAAATACATTAG
Source organism: Tanacetum coccineum (assembly GCA_026074375.1). Classification (NCBI taxonomy): domain Eukaryota; kingdom Viridiplantae; phylum Streptophyta; class Magnoliopsida; order Asterales; family Asteraceae; genus Tanacetum; species Tanacetum coccineum. Next base: position 40,873 of record BQNB010009839.1, read on the forward strand.
GAGTATGCTGACACTCAAGTTCCAATGCATAGAGCAATCAGTTGACAGAAATAATATAATGATCAATTCCAATCAAAGACTAAGCATCCAGGCTATTGAAATTTAGTTTAACATGAATCTATACAGAGGACGTATTGATCGTCATCTTTTTGATTTGATGTCGTTAGTCATCAACAAAGAATAGCTATATTGGTTTCCTATTGTTAGACTGCTAGCCTACCTCATAATCAAACTGGTCTATAGTTCATATATGCTATCTAATGAACTCTATGCTATGACATGAATACACTCAATATTTGAATAACCACTGAAGTGTTCATAGCTGCATTAAACTCACTAGAAAGCTAGTCGTTTCCCTTTGAGCACTCAATGGTACTTGATTATAGCAGCTCCCCCATACTAATACGCACCAAACCACAACACCACACCATTGGGCAATGGGATTCATAAATATTTACTATAGTCTCTTCATTGTTGACAAATAGGAATCAAGAAGGAAGGTCTCTGATATCACATTAAACCATTTACTATTTAACCTATGTTTCGTATTGCAATAACCGTAGTGGATCAAGAGTAGGGATCATGCATGTCACTTAATCACTATTAAAGCTTAAATATGCCTCAATAGGCGTCATAAGGATCCGTTAGTTAAGACCATATGAATTCGGCCCAATCTTGATCTGGTAAGCCACCTACTATGTGTGGCTATAATTACCTCTCCTCAAAGCATGTGGCGTCCGATGGTAAGCCCATCAATAGCCGCAGGGATGTTCGTTGGCCGTTAGGAATTTTCGTTAATGTGCTCATTAATATGACACTCTTCTCCATAGAAAAACCTATGACGGTACATGTTTGCAGTGGTGCCTGTGTCGCTCTTTGCGTCATGGATCATAGATCTTTTTCCACTCTACTCTTCTCTTCATCCTTATGACTATTATCATCTGATTACGTTATCTCTTTGCCACTTCTTTATTCACCAGAAGATATTTAAGAATTTGTCATCTTCTTGTCACTTGTGTCTAGACTCCATGTATTACTCTTCTCACTAAGTTCCTTCATTTGATCTGTCATATCGATGTAAGTAGATTTTTTTTCTTGTGTTTCTCCTAGTATTTCGTTAGTTTATGGTCATGAACGCTCATGGAGTGGTTGTTTTTGTAGCGAGTATATTGTTGCCTGTTTTATTGTTGTTCTCTTAAGTTTTCTGTCTTCCTCGAAAGGCGTTCGATTTGTTGTTTATTAGCTCATAAATCGGGCTGTATTTCCTGTTCCTTTGGTAAAATTTCTGCTTTTCCAGTTTTATAGTATCTTTCCAAAAGCGCTTAGATATGTGGTGAGTAACCACTAATGGAAGCTATTATTGTGACACATTGTGTAAATAGAAAACAGTATCCTTTTTAGTATGCTCCTTAAGACTTTTTTAGTAGGTTCATGTTAAACAGCCTTTTAGTAACAGAGATACGAAAAAACTTGATATATTATCAATTTTTTTTGTCAGTCTTCATAAATCTCTCTAACGTCGAGTTCAATAACCTATTATTTTCTAAAGACTGAGAGACAAATCTTCGGGTTGATTTTAAGATTTAGTACGTTCTTTAGTTGTTAGCATCTCTTAACTTTGAATGCCTCCCCCCACCCAAGTCCTATGTAAACCAGCCCCATGCTTTGATATTCATTGTAATATTCTTGTTCTGTGTTATGTAGGGTTTGTATGATAAGTCTAATTGACTAGTTGTATTCGTACACTTGTTATGTCAATGTAATTACTGCTCCCTCATACGCCGAAAACAATCATAAGAACACCCATCATTGTAGGTACGTCTCTTTTTGCATATCCCGTTTTTAAGTTTTCTGGCAGGCGTTCCACTATTAGATATCGTGGGAACAAAAGCTCAATTCGAACAACTGAATCGGAACCAACCATATTCGAACAACTGAGTCGACACAACTTCCGCACCACAAGCTCAAGTGAACAAACTGTCGAGAACAACTTGGTATTTAGTGCGAATAGACACAACCCAAGCGCACTCCAACTCGACATTATACAAACCTCGTCATGCATGTGCGACCCCTCACCGCAAACCAACAAATCTCGTAAATCGTCGGAACCCCCCCTCAAACTTGAAGACTCGTACTTCTTTTGTTGCAATCCGTGAAATCATACACTCCCCCTTCACTCGTAAGTTCCGGAGTCACTAACAAAACACATAATCATCTATAACGTGCATTTAAACGATCTTCTATTGAACACACAATCCCTATCCTCCCCAATCCAACTCCTCTATCCCCCACAATTCCCCCACAACCCCCCCACCCCCCCCCACCCAACACCCCCCCCCCCCCCCACCCCCCCCCACCCCCCCCCCCCCCCCCCCCCCCCCCCCCCCCCCCCCCCCCCCCGAACCCCCCCAACTGCTTCTATAGTAGGCAGGTCGACACAACCACCTTACAGTGTAAAAACCGAAAACTCTTCTACTAGTAGGAGTCGAACAATCATCAGAAGTTGACAAACCCGAACACCTCTTCTATAGTAGGAGTCGAAACAAATCATCTGCGTGCTAAAACCGAACAAACTTTCTATAGTAGGAGTCAAACAACGCTTTAAGTTAAAATCTGAAATGACATACTGATATAGTGGAAAACCGATACATACTTCGACTTGTGTGGATACCGAACAACTCGACTAAGTTAGAAACCAAACAACTTAGCTTTTGTGGAAACCGAAAACTAATGTTTTGCAAGAAATTAGTACGGATGTAGTTGAGGTGGTCTGGGTTATTTACAGGGTTTCACGGTTGGGGTTTTCCAGGGTGGTGGCATGTTGGGGAAAATACCGGGGTAGGGGCATGTTATGGAAAACACGTAAAATACAACTTTATTTAAACACATGGACTGGCTAACTCTTTCCGATAATCCATAGGAATTTTTAACATAAACATTTCTCAATGACGCACTCTTGAGAAAGTGATTCTTTCGGGGGCCGGTCAATCGTCCACCTTGTTGGGAAAAGGATATGTTTGACTACCTTGGAAATGCCTAATGGGGTTTTACTTGTTGAATAGACAACATGGACGAATGTTCCTTAAATAGTTGAAATTAGGTCCTTAACCCTCCCACCCGACGCATTCCTCGCCAGGAAGAAGGGGGGAGGATACTCCCTTCTCTCTCTCTCTCTTCTTCTTTTTATTTTCTTTCTTTTAGGTTTACCACTCATTGGCCTTCATTGAAAGGGAAAAATAGAGTGACAGGCCAAAGAAATATTCTGAGTTATCTCCTAAAAGCAATTCAAGCGATTGTGATGTCAAGGCAACAATTATCCATTCTTCAAGGATTTACCACCAGAAGTCTCATTAGCATTGTTAGCAATCATTAAAGTCGCCAAGGAACTTTGGGAAAGAATTCACTTCTAATGAAGGAAACATTCATTGACAAAATAGGAAAGGGAGTGTAAGTTTATGATGAACTTCGTAATTTTTCTTATAAGAAGGGGAATCATTGTAACTTCTACTTGAGATTTTCACTGTACTCAATGACATGAACATTACAACATGAACCTGGAAACAATTTCAGTGAACACAAAGTTTTTGATCCCCTTCCTCCTGGAATTGGAGCAAATTTATTGATATTTTTTTTTTTTTTTTTTTCTTTTGTTTTTTTTTTTTTTTTTTTTTTTTTTTTTTTTTTTTTTTTTTTTTTTTGATTGAAAAAACTGGTTCAAGACTTGCACACAAAACCAACTTCGATCAGCTTTATTGCTTATTTAGGACAACTGAATTTCATGCAAATGAGTTCGTTTAGTGATGAAACGCAATTCAGACCCGATTGCTTTGGTTGCAACTCATCGATGACCCAGTTCCTTATCAGAATCTCCAAATTTCACACCAAAAACACTCAATTTCAACCACAGTTGTATTCCAGCCAGTCTCCACAGTATGGTTTCACCTTATCAGTCTAAAGAATACTCAACTCATCAACATAAAACCTCATTCAATCACTTATCATCCAATGTTTATAGTCATCAATTCACCACACATCTATTTTATCATATCTTATACCTCAATTGGAAATATCTCCCTCAGTGATCAACAATCTGGAATTTTCCAACAAGAATCAGGTTTATTGTTCAGTGTTTCCGGAATGGTGATGTTCCCATTGATGCCATCTAAGCACATGGTTTGTCATTTTTTACTGCTGTCGTCACTTCCCGTTATCCCACTACTAATAATCAGTTGAGAAACTCGTCAAACCCTAGGCAACAAGCTACCATTAATAATGGAAGAGTAACATTACAACCAATTCAGGGGAGACAAACGTCTTTAGCTGCGGGTACTACAAGGACATACACTCCAGGAGCAAGTGGAAGCAATTCTGGGAAACAAAGGACTGTTATCTGTTACAACTGCAAAGGGGAAGGCCACATGTCCAAACAGTGCACTAAACCTAAGAGGAAACGGGATGATTCTTGGTTTAAGGATAAAGTGTTGTTGGTACAAGCTCAAGCAAGTGGTCAAATTCTACATGAGGAGGAACTTGCATTTTTGGCAGATCCAGGAATTCCAGAAGGTCAAGCCACACAGACTGTCATTACTCACAATGCTGCTTATCAAGCTGATGATTTGGATGCATATGACTCTGATTGTGATGAACTCAACACTGCCAAAGTTGCTCTCATGGCGAATTTATCTCATTATGGTTCAGATGCTCTTGCTGAGGTACACAATCATGATAATATGAATAATAATATGATTAATCAAGCTGTGCAGGCGATGCCGTCTTCTGAACAGTCGAATGTTGTGAACCACTCAGAGACTGAAATAACCAGTGATAGCAATATCATTCCTTATTCTCAGTATGTGATTGAATCACAACAGGCAGCTGTTCAGAATTCTAACTCCTCTGCACAACAAGATGCACTGATATTATCTGTGATTGAACAACTGAAAACCCAAGTAGTTAATTGTACCAAGATAAATCTGGAAAATAAAAGTGTCAATGATACTTTAACTGCTGAGCTTGAGAGATATAAGGAACAAGTTAAAGTGTTGAAAGAAGGACAGAATGTTGATTTAAGGAGTAATAATAACGTTTCAGATTCAAGTGCACAGTCTGTAGAGATTGATCGTCTTAAACAAACTCTTTCTGAACATTTAAAAGAAAAGGAATCTTTAATACAAACAGTTACTCTTCTGAAAAATGACTTTAAGAAAGAAGAATCTAGGAACATCGATAGAGAGATTGCGTTAGAAAAGAAGATCAAACAACTAGATAATATTGTTTTTAAAAGAGATCAATCTGCACAAACTGTTCACATGTTGACGAAACCTCAGTTTTTCTATGATCATACCACTAAACAAGCTCTAGGTTTTCAAAATCCTTTCTATCTAAAGAAAGCTCAGCAGTTGGAACCAAAGCTTTATGATGGTAATGTCATTAAGAATACTAGTGCTATTTTGATTCCTGACTCCGAAGAGACCCTAATGCTTGCTGAAGAGAGTCGTTCAAAAATGCTTTTAAAACAACAAGATCCTATGATGTTAGAAAAGAAAGTTAATACTACACCAGTCGATTATGCTGTCCTTAATCAACTTTCTCAAGATTTTGAAACATGATTTGTTCCACAAACTGAATTATCTGCTGAACAAGCCTTTTGGTCTAAGAATTCTGTGAATTCTCCAGAACCCACTCTTTCTAGTAGACCCACCAAAGTTGAGGTTCCAAAAGAACTTCCTAAAAAGTACCGCATGGTTTGCATACGAGCTTGAAAGAAACTTAAATAACCATCTTGCTGGTTTTGACGTGGTTAGTCAAGAAAAACCACACCCACAACCATCACAGAGGGCTCGTGGGGGTTCCGAACATACAAAAGCTTTGTTTTCTAAGGATTAAATAATCCATAATTAAAAGCTCTGAAGGACTTATTTAATACATTCGATCAATATTTGATTGATGAACTTTCTAAAGTCCAAAATGTCTTCCATCAAATGAAACAGGCTGTGGAACAACATCGTTTAGAGTAAAAAATATTTAAATTGAAAACGAATCAAGTTTTGAACAAAAACAAACGACTCTTGGAACAAGTTATTAGCAAAGATACGTAACCATTTTTCTATTGTAAAATACTTCTGTGGATATTTGCTTCTGTGAAGTATCATGAATGTGAAAAGTGCTCAAACATGAGACTGAGCTCTAAACAAAAAATATTTCATTGAAAAAGAGATTTATGATAAACTGTTCAAAAGTTTTTAACCCATCTTTTTCTCTCTGAAAAACATTGCATCTCTTTTAGAAGTTGATACTCACATAATCAAAATTTTTTTAAAGTGGACCAATTCTATATCAAATCAAAGTGCTCTCAAGTTTTTGATCAATTGTTGAATTAAATGAATTGAAACTCAGTCCAAAAAGAAAGACACGGTCATAAAAGAAGTTTAAAAGACAGAATTAAAACTCCTAATTGGGAAAAATGTATGCAGGATAAGATTAAAAAGGACTTAAGCGGAAGATTGAAACAATAAATATAATATATGTATACATAGGGTGTCCGAAAGCTTATTGTTGAGAAAAATGCGCATTGTGAAATATTATCTATCAAGCAACTTTAAGACTTTAGATTTAAACCAGCACGCATTCGAATCAAAAGTGAAACATTGTGATTAATTTAATTACAAGTCAATCTAAATTCTGTGTGAAATCTCTGATTAAATGCTAAGTCCATCAGGAAAATTTTTGAAATTACAGCTCTCAAAGGATGACTTAAGGAAAACTCTAAAGGAAAACGAAAAAACTAGGTTTAGATAAATGCTTGTTATACGAAACCCACGCTTGATTGATCCATGAGATGCTTAAGATTGACTGTGGAGTGAACCAATAACCCCTAAATGATTGCAAATAAAAGCGACAACTCTCAGCCTATAATTAACCCGCCGTCACCTACTAGCGAATGAAGCTGCTGCATTCATCTAGGGGATCTAATTTGATCCATGTTTTAAAGCGCAAATTATCCTCTAGAATCATCTCTCTAGAATATTGCCTGTAGGCTATAGCTAAACTAATTCTGGAGTTGCTTACAATACATCAGTAAAACCTCCCTAAGTAACAAGCAAATCTGTGAACAATCTAGTGCGAACGACCAAAGAACAAAGAATAAAAGAGTTAAATTCACTGAGCCCGTCACACTCCTCAGAACACAATCATAAAAACATCCTCTACATCCAAACCTAGTTCCTAACAAACCTAGTTTTCTCTTCTACAGTGAGTCAAAACGTCTACTATTGCTAGCGGATCATAGCCTTCAGGACCCACTAATACACATAGCGAAAGAATAGCACATTCAGCAAACACCAAGTAGGTACTGAGAAGGAATTCAAAGTAGAGCCACCCACGCTGCAAGTTAAATCAAGTTTGAAAAACTAAAGACTTTTTTGTTTGCACCTAAAGCAGAACTGATCATTTGCAGGCATTCCAAAGCTTAATTCGAATTCTGAACTTAAATGTGTTAAGTTGATTGTTGCAATCTTTCATGTTACACATGAAATTGTGTGTTCCGTGAATTTTTAACAATAATGTTGGAATGCTCGTACAAAAGCTTAAAACTGTTAAGAAAAATTCAAAGGTATAAAGTTGGAAACCAACAGGAAGAATGTTTCACAAATATAGGATACACTTGGAGACCTACTGTCGGACCTTTACTATAGTAGAAAATGTGTGCCCTTTTAACTAGGATTATCACAACTACTGAAGTTCCCCCTAGGAAACCAACTGCTCTAGGAAATGAAACACCTAAGCTTGTCGTAACATTGGTTTACTTAAGGAAACCTAAAAAATCTAAAACTAATGTTCCTATTAGCAAATCTAAGGTTCTTAAATATGTATCTGCTAACAAAAAGAAACCCAATAAATCTTGGGGATCCATAGTTTCTGATGTTCCATCTTCCCCTCTTGATGAATACAGGTCGTCCAAATTATTCTCTGGTATTTAGACTCTGGCTGCTCCAAACATATGACCGAAGATCGCTCTCAGCTCACTAATTTCGTCAATAAATTTTTAGGTACAGTCAAATTCGGAAATGATCACGTGACAAAGATATTGGGATATGGTGACTATCAGATTGGGAATGTTACGATATCAAGAGTTTACTACGTAGAAGGACTTGGACACAACTTATTCTCCGTTGGGCAATTCTATGATTCGAACCCTAGAGAGATTTAGCATCTGGAACATTATGAAACTTAAGGAGATATTCATCAGGTATTGCTAAAAGCAAGATGCTCTTAACTCTTTCCTGATTCCTTTTGGCAGCCAGTTGTTTTGCAGTTTTAGGAACAGGAGGAGCAGAAGGACCAGATTGATCTCCTGTTGGTGCAGGTTCTTCTTGGAGATCTCCATTGACAATTATGTCCCATAAGTTGTGATCTGTGTGACAGATATATTGACGCATTCTCATGCTCCAAATATCATATTCTCCCTTCTTGATGATAGGGATTTTCATTGCTGTGATAGTTGGTGGAGGAGTGTCTTGTTCTGCCATCTTACTGGTTTGAGTGTAGATCTGTTTCAAACAATAGAGTTCTTCTTATTCAGAGTTTCCACACAAGCTCTGATACCACTTGTTGGATCCCTTACTGAATAGATCTTGAACCTTTAGCTTGCAAAGGGTTTGCTACTTTAGATAAATCCAAAGCAACAATAATGAAACACTGATTTAACACTATTGATTATGCGGAAACTAATCAACAATGCTAAGAAGAACAGTATTAAGTAACACAAGAAAACTTTGTATTATAACTTGAATCTGACTAGGTTACAGATTACAAAGACTATGATTGCTAAGATGATCTCTATTGATCTATGTTGATCTATATCAACTAACTATGACTAGGGTTCCTTTTATACACCAAGGAAACCCTAATGGGCTTTACAAAACGCGTATAGAGATCATGCATATCCTTTCCTAAGATATCTCATGCATATCTCTAACTCTAACTAACTTCTGCATAAGCAGACTTAACTATTACATAACCAGTACTAACTTATAATGAACTACCAATACTAACTATGCTAACTCTTCTACCAGTACTAACAAGTGTACTGGCAGAACTAACTATATAACTAACAGAATAATGTCTTGTATACATAATTCCTAACAATCCTCCCCTAAACTTGAACTTCACTTGTTAACTTCAAGTTTCTTCAGTTTTCTTTAGCTTGAGCTTTTGAGGACTGTATCCAAACACTTCTCTTTAATCATTAGCTTCTCTTTAATGATGATCTGTTTGTTGTTGATTTGAAGACAGATCATACTTTGGCTTTTAATCTTTAACAACATCTTATCCTCTCTGCATCACAGCTCCACAGCAACATCCAACTAAGTTGGCTTTGTAGTTTTTGGCAAACTACCAGCCATCAACGGATTTGATATGTCTTTACCATGAGCCGTTTGCTATGGACTAGTCAATGCTTCATTGCAGTAACAAGGTGCATTGATAACCTTATAGTTTTTAGCAAACTATCAGCTGTCAACGGATTTGAGATCTCTTTACCAGTAGCCGTTTGCTCTGGAGTAGCCAATGCTTTAGTGCAACACTATGGTGCATTGATTACCATACAGTTTTTGGTAAACTGTCAACCATTAACGGATTTGAGAAGTCTTTACCAAAGCCGTTTGCTTTGGACTAGCCAGTTCTTGATGTCTGTTAGACATGGTGAACTGATGACCATTTGTTGTGTGGTTGCTAAACCAACACTTAAACAATCCTTCTCAACTCCATTACAGCTTCCAGATACCCAAACCATACCTTAGCTACTGAGAATCCAATTATCATCTTAATCCAGCTTGCTTCTCAATCATCTTCAAAAGTTAATAGCAAACTTCATCCATTGTTCCATCTAGAAGCTTCATCTTTAGCATTACTTAGAAAGTATCTTTTGACAAAGGATATTTTCTATCTGCTAACATATATATAGTAGATGCATCCAATGTTAGGCAATGCACTGCACAAGAAGGATAATACCTCCAATTAATCATCTTTTGTTGAAGTGGCAAACTCCAGATTGCATCATCACTAAGAGGTGGATCAAACATGGTCTTAAGATCACCCTAAAGTACTCTGTCATACATCTCTTCTTGTCTATTTGCTCCATACTTCTTTATCACCAATCTGTACAATTCTGTAAGATCATCTCTTGAAAAGTCTTTAAGTATGGCTCCAAAACTCATATATATTTTATCAGAACCATCTATTATTATAATCTGATAAACAACCTTTAGACCAGATTGAGGAATGATCTTCTAATCAACAATACTAGGAGGTTTTGTAGCAGTTGGAATAGCATCATTTCCAATCTCAGATTCTGATGAAGCACTTGTGACTTTATCCTTCATGAATGCTTCCCTTTCTTCTTCGCTTTCATCCTGTGCAGTCTTGTCAATATGTATTCCTTTCCTTGCCTTTTGCTTCCTGATTTTACCTCTCTTCTTTACATACTTCTCAATTTCTTCTTCATTAGCAAGACTGAAACCTCTTCAATGGTCTTTTGTTTCTTTGAAAATTCTTGCTCCAGCTGAACACCTTATCTCTTTACTCTTTCATCAGTTTCCATTGGCATAAAGTTTTCAATACTCTTCACCAGCTTTTCAAATTCAGTCTTGAGCTCATCAAAAGTAAGTTTCTTCAACTGAGTCAATCTCCATGAGCTTTGATTCTTGATGACGGTACTCATATAATCTCTTTGATGTGCCTGTGTCATTGGCTTGCTCCTTCTTGCCTTAGCCTTTTGTTCAGCATAGAACTTCTTTTTCTGATTTATCATTTCCACCATCCTTTTTGCAAAATCTTTACTAGTCATACTTTCTCCTTCTAGACTCTTGGTCAGTTCTGCATTTCCTTCAAGTTTTGCTCTGATGGTATCCCAATCCTCTTCTATATAAAACTAAGCAGCTTCTTGAACTTCAACTTTTCTTTTCTTTTGTTGTTCTGATAATTCTTCCTAATCTGAAATCCTTTTAGCTATCAAAGCATCCAAATGAACTTGTCTTGCAGCCTCTTCCTCCTGTAATGCTTGCAAGCTCATGGCTTCTACAAGACCAGCTTCTTCTTATTGAATTTGTGCTTTTGTTCTTTTGGTAGCTTGAATTTCTTCTGTAGTCATTGGAGCTTTTCCTTCTCCTGATCTATTACCTTCCTTTGACCCCTATTAGGAGAAAGAATTATCTAAGAAGTACTAATTGAATGTTTTCTACAGTATCAACTTTAGTACTACCAGTATTAACATCTTCAATACCAGTATTAATCTCAACTCTACCAGTATTAATCTCATCCTCAGCATCCAATCCAGTATTAATGTTTTTAGCCATTGACCTTGCTCTCCTCCTATATCTCTTGCCCTTATCAGTCGACTTTGCTTTGCTAACACTTTGAGAAGCAACTTTTGACAAAGTTTTAGCTGCCTCCAAGATTGTAGGACTGATTTCTTCTTCTTGAGCCTCCCCTGAAGCTTTTGTAGGAGTAACAAAATCTGTTGACTTCTCTTTCATGGATTCTCTAACCAAAGAGACTAGAGGATCATCATCAATATCCTGAATTATCCTCCCCTGATCCTCTGGTTCTTCACCCTCTGATGCAGACACAATTACCTTCTTGGATTTCCTCTTCAAAGCTATTTCCAGAGATTTCACCTTCTTTACCAATTTAAGCACAGCATTCCCTAGTGTCTGTTTGGTTTCCTTCAACTCTTTCTCTAAACTAGTAACCTTGGTTACCAAGTTAGGTACAAGTACCATTAATTCCTTGAGTTGTATACTGGCCTCAGCACTTCCTGATGTGTTACCTTTAGGGAGAGGTGCTTTATAGGACCTAGGTGGTGATTGAAGTGGTAAGTGAGGTGGTGATTGAAGTGGTGAGTGAGGTGAGTGAGGTGGTGATTGAAGTGGTGAGTGAGGTGGTGATTGAAGTGGTGGTGATGGAATAGGTGGTAGGGATGTGGATGGTAGTGGATCAACAGGTGTGTGATGGGGTTCAGCTGGTTGTGCTGATCCGTCACCTTGATCCATAGCTGCACCTGCCAACATAGCAGGCAGCAATGGTACAAAATCCCCTGCATAACCCCTTTTCATGTTTGCAAAAAGCTTTTTGGTCAAAGTTGGGGCTAAATACTTTCCTTTATATTCAGTATTAATGTCCAAAATAATTTGTAAAAATCTTGGATACATTAAAAAATTTGTATTATAAACCCAACTACAGATAGACAGATTAATGCAGTAGCAATAGTACTACCAAATTGATCCCATCCACCAGACTTAGGGCTTAAGCAGTGTAAAATATGATGGATTAGAAATTTCCATTGGGGTGTAAAATTCTTTTTCCAAAAAGTTAATTTACCCTCAGTAACATACCCCAATGTGGCTAATCCAGCATATATTTCAGCATCAGATAAATAGGTATTCCGTGTTGTCATCTGCCATTGATAGGTTACTTCTGACAGATGCCTCAGTAATAGTATACTCTTTAGAGTCTATAGATGCTACTAATTGTTGAGTCCCATTAGCAAGTGTTCTGACTGTGGCAGTTTGCCAGAACTGTTTGACTAGGGAGTCATAGATAGTAGGATTATGAGTTAAGGCATACCTGAGAGATGTACCTTTAAGAAATCACTACCTCAGTAAAAACCAACACTTTCATTGTTTCTTCAGGAAAGCTCCATATTGTATCGCTTGTCTGAGTACTTTAATTTACATATGAACACGTTGATGAACAAAAGTCATAAGAATTCAAATTCTAGTAATGGGTTTGATACGAGTGAATTACTAAGTACTGGTAGAGAGAGAGAATTGAGTTTTTATCGATGAATAATAAGGTTTCTTATTGGACCGACTGTAAAAGAAGTTTCTTTAGAGCAAAGAAAGATATTTTATAGAATAAAGTGCAGTAATTATCCAATTAGAAAACTATCTTAGAAGTATGCGCCGTAAAAATCTCTAACGGTAATATTTAAATAAGAAAAATCAATTTTCCCTCACCAGCACCAACGGTCATCTACCAGACTTAACATTAGCCTACCAGAATTAACATTAGCCTACCAGCACTAATATAGTCTTCCAGAATTAACTTATAGACTACCATAATTAACTTATAGACTTATCAGAATTAACTCTAGTACTTAGTACTTTACATACCCTATATGAGTAAGAATTGGCAGCACAACTCTAACCTATCCTCAATCCCATGCTTATCCTGAAATAGTTAGTCAAAACAAGAAAAATGCTACAATATATCATTAACTAGAACTAACTATTTCTTAACTACCAGTATTAATACCCTAGCAGTATTAATTTTTAACAGAAACTTCTTACGACACTTACAAACTGTATAATTTTAACCTCCCCTAAAATGTAGCTACAAATTTAACATTCCAATGCTCACCACTAAGAAGTTAAACCTGGTGACATCAAATCCTTTGGTGAGAAGGTCTGCAACATTATTATCAGTATGAATCCTGATAACCTCTAATTTTTTTTTTGTTTTTAAAATTTTTTTTTTTGTTTTTATTTTTTTTTATTTATTTTTTTTTATTTTTTTTTATTTTTTATTAGTCTCTTCTCATAACAATCTCTTATAAAATAGAATCGAATCTCAATATGCTTGGTCCTTGAATGAGCAATAGGATTCTTGATAACACTTATAGTGCTCTTATTATCAATATGGATTTTGGTGTTCATGAAATTGAAACCATAATCCATCATCTGATTCTGTATCCATAATACTTGCCCACAACTTCGCTATCATTTGTAGGATAGCACAGAGCACCAAATACTCGGAAGAATGTAAGATCAGGCTTCTTATCATGCACAAGCTCATAAGGGGTTTTGTTATGACGAGTATGAATTAGTGATCGGTTCTGGGTGTAACAAGCAGTGGCTACAGCTTCTGCCCATAGAAACATGGGAGCTTTCGAGAATATCATCATTGTACGTGCTGCTTCCACCAGTGTACGATTACGTCTTTCAACAACGCCGTTTTGTTGAGGAGTTCTCGGAACAGACTTTTGATGAAATATGCCAACACCTTCATAGTATTCAGACATAACTTGGTTGACGAATTCCGTTCCGTTATCTGTGCGGATGAATCTGACTGTTTTGTTGAGGCCAACCTGTATTTGCTTAAGAAAGTTGGTGACAAACTCTGGAGTTTCATCCTTTGACCTCAAGAACTTTACCCATGTGAATCTTGAATAGTCATCCACGATGACTAAGATGTATTTCTTCCCTTTAATACTCTGGACTCTCATTGGACCACACAGATCCATGTGAAGGGTATGAAGAACTTCCATATTTGTATTTTCAGATTTTGGCCGGTGGGAGAACTTCTTGCTTTTTCCAAGTTGACAGGCTGAGCAAAGATGATCCTTTTCAAACTTCAATCTAGGTAGACCTCTAACCAGATCTTTTCGAGCAAGATCATTTATCGTGCCGAAGTTTAAATGGTTTAAACGACGATGCCACAACCATGATTTGGACTTGGAAGCTTTGGACAGCAAGCATATCGGAGAAGACTTCATCATTTCATCAATCGATATCGTGTACAAATTGGTGCCACGACTACCTTTAAGGATATCTGTACCCTTAATATCACGAACAAAGCAAGTATGCTTTCTGAAGGCAACTTCAAGATCAGAATCACAAAATTGCCCTACAGAGAATAGATTGTGTCCAAGTCCCTCCACGTAGTATACTCTTGAGATCACACTGTCACCCATAACATAATCTCCATAACCCATGATAGCTCCTAAGTGATCATTCCCGAATCTGACTGACCCGATGAACTTTTCCACAAAATTCATGAGCTTTGAACGATTCCCCGTCATATGTTTTGAACAGCCTGAGTCCAGATACCAAAGCATGACCTGTACGACCTGCATTTAAAAACAGTCAAGTTTGGAGAGTTTGGAATTTTGGTTCCCTAATTTTTGTTGGGGTCCTGTTGGTTAGCATATAGAGTAGAACATTTCACAGAAAGCTTAGTTAAATGGCACATTTCGCCTAAGGGAAATTTATTTCCTGTGGGTCTCCATTGATAACCACAATCAAGTTTTCCTAAGGCGAGTTTCTTTCTTGTGGGTCTCCATTGATAACCAATATCTGTAAATAGTTTTCCCGTTGCTTTCCAAACCCGCTTGGTCTTGTACAAACTGTTATCAGACAGTCTGCCTTTTGGTTTCCAGATCTGCTTCCCTTTATTCAAGACAATTTTAACAGTGGAGGTAGCATTCACAGAATTCAAGATATTAACAACACACATTTCATGACTTGCAGAGCTTAAACATTTGTTACAAGTTTTGCACACAGATTCAGAATTCGAATTAATTACAACACGCTTAGAGTTTACAGATTCAGAATTCGAATTAATTACAACTCGGGCTTAGGAGCTAATGCTAGTATCAACCGATTCACTTTTGTCCAAACTGATTATTTGTCCTAGGGTTATTCTACTTCCTTCTTATTCTCCTTCTTTAGCAGGCAGGATCCTATTTGTCTTAGTTATTGCTTATAGGCTTTGACCGCTTGCTTTCAGTGGAAATCGTTTACTCCTGTAGGAGGAAGCTAAGGGATTATTAGTAGTTGAAACTCTCTGGTGCACTTTGTGTTTCTGTGCGTTACTAAAGAAGTTCCTGGTTTATTACTAAAACGTACTTGCTTTTCCTAGTAACAGGGGTTTGAGGTGAAGCCTTTGTTATCTATTTCATTAAAACTTTTGGCCAAGTATCAATCACACATATGTAAACAATTCGTAAGATAACCTTGTGTATTAGGCAAGCATAGTTAATGTGAAATATCCAGTGTTTTGACTACTATAGCCTCCCCTATCAATCTCCTAACCGTTTCTCTATCTCCTTAAGATGGCTGATATAGTTTAAATAGCACTCACTATTATTCTTAAGGGTTGAGGGATGGTTTAACCGTCAAAGGCATACTTGCCAGGGGCAAGAACTTTTGGTTTGAACATTAGTCACTTGTGAAACAAGGTCTTTGCATGTTTGCCCCACCCCCCCACCTCGCAATAGAGCCTTTTGACTCTCAATCTCATTCAACAGTAGATCTAGTATGTCTTTTCACTTGTGTGAGCACGAGTCTACGTTCTTTCGTGATCTTATTTGAGTCACCATAACAATTCTTGTTCTGTTGTTTGACTTTTCTTGTTCTTACTTCTATCGCAATCTTTTTGTTCAATAAGAGCTGGAAATTCTACAACATTATGAGGATAACGTCTTTGTCTTTCACGGCTAGACGACTAGATCTTTCAAGTGTCGAATCACAGTTATTCTTTTTCTTTAATATGATGTTAGCAGATTCTTGATTTTTTAAGAATGAGTTAATATAAGGAGCTTCCTGTGAGGCTTGTGATTTTTATTATCAAAACTTTCTTGAAGATGTGATAATTTATTTGCAAAATTTAGGATTCCCTTTCAAGTTTTGAAATAAGTTTTTGACTAATCATGAACTTTTAGGCATGTCAGCTTCAAGATATAGACAACGTGATTTTTCCACATTCAATACAGCAGTTGAGTCGAAGTAATTAAACAATCAGATTCTCATTTTCACTTGTAGAAGGGTTTTTCTTTCAATTTCTGCACATGCTTTGTCTACAGTTTTTCTTGTCTACTTCGTTATTCATTTGATCTAAAATTTATTCCATTTATTTTACCTTATTTATAAGAGGGCTTTTGGAACTCAAATCAAAATGTTTCGTTAAAGAGTTTTTGAAAAAATGGATAACTTCAGTGAGGTAACATCTTTTTGTTGCTCAAAAACATCTTCCCCTCTGTAAGTCCTGATGGTGTGATGTGATTATTGTTTTGCAAGTTTGTAAAATTCTCGATAAAAAGTTTTGTGAGTACATTATGATTAATTTTCACTGACTTTTAGTTGGAAGAATTCTGGGGACAAGCTTGACAGGAGTAGTGGGTGGATACACTGTCAATGCTGAAATTGGTTTTTGGAGCTAAGGTCTCAGCCTTTTTCCTGTTGTGTCACTTTGGACCAAAATATATGTTCTGGGGGTCAGATGTTTCTTTGGGGAGCAAGGTTGCAAAGAAAGTTCTCTTCGGAGTAATCGGGGGGGGGAGGGGGGGGGCAATCCTCACTTTATTTTCCCACACATGAGGGGGCTTTGCATTTTCAACAACATTTTATTCCTAGTATCTAGCTAACTCACGCGTATCCTCTGAGTATGTTATTGACAGTGGGTGTGTAATGATTGGTAGTGAACAAGTACATGACCATGCGAGACATACAGGATTTTTGTAGCCTATTGCTACTTGTGTTTTTTCATCATATAAAAGATTTTGGTTTACACAACATTGTGAACGGTTGATTAGATTGATCTGTTTGTATAATCTTATCTTTATTTTATCTTTTAGCATTCTTTAAGTCCAAAAACTCTTCAAGAATTTGTCTTCCTTTTGTTTAAAATCCTTTTTCAAAAGTTTTACTCTATCTGTCTTGACTTTAATGGTCAACTGTTAGAACTAAGGAGTATTGTGCTGAATGAAGTTCAGATTTTAATGTCCGTTTTCCTTTTCTATTTCGGTTCTGAGATAATTTTTCTCATTGTTCATCAATTTTTTCGTTCTTCTATAAAAACCAGTTATTCAAACTTTGCCCCGTTTTTCATACATTTTACCTCTTTTCTTTTTGACAGTTCATTATATCTCGCAAGTCAGAGTCACTGAGTCATTATTAACATGTCTGGCATATGTTAATCTACTTTGTACACCCTGTTCATGCATTTCATCGAGATAGAACATTTGTGGATCATTCGTACAGAAGATGCATATTACATTGTACAACATGTTCTTCGTTGTTTATACTTTACTAATCTATAACGGACATATTATTACTACTCACTCGTATAGTCAGCATCAGAGTCAACCACGTAGTGGTGTTGTAGATCGTTTTGCATCTCGTTGTACATCATGATAATCATCCTTATGATCTTCAAAAGGCATCATGATCTTGTACTCAAATGGATTATTCGAGTCGTTATGATGGCCCGGCTTCATCGTAGTTTGGATATTCAGCATGTGAGATTGGCATGTATATGGTCTGTGTAAGTGGGACCCTCGTCACATCAGAGGTCGAATGCATCTCACATTCATCAGCTTCATTAATATGGTCCACATTGAGGACCAAATCATTATCGTGTGTATCATCCACAATCTCATCAACTTTGATAAACCTGTTCCCTCAAGAAAGACAACGACTGTTCTTCATCTGCAGTACTGCTCACCACTCTCCGGGGCTTGATTAGTAGCATCTTGTCTTGAAGTAGTTGAATCTTGGATGTCGATTTTGGGGGTCCTGGGCATTCACGTGCTTGTGCCCTTTAGTCCGTTTCTGTTGTAGCACTTGATTGGGTTAGCTTGACAGGATTAATCAAGCTCCTATTTGGTTCTGTACTCCTTCTCATTCCCAGATCTCATTTCCTTTCGTATTGTTTCTCTAAAATGGCGATTCTTCTGGAGTTTGCAATTGTATCTTCCACGGACTTCTTGAACCACAGCTTTCCGTCCTGAACTATAGATGGTTCTTGCATTTGACGACGCTTTAAGGTTGATTGTTTGTTTGAGGAAGAAAAAAGTGCTTATACGTTTTGATCTGTTAGGATGCGGCAAGTATGTTGGATAAAAATTTCTAATAATAGTTTTCTCGTTGGTTTGATGAACTTCACTGAGCCTCACATCTTGATTTGTCAGAAGGTATGGTTCAGTTGAGGACTTGAGGAGGAATTGGATGATTGGTTGGCATTACTGACTGAACTTGAGGCGTTCGACACTTGTGCCAAAAAAAAACAAAATAAAAGGGATCATTATTTGTTGACCAACTTTCCATCATAATTATGTTCTCATTAGCATGCACCTCATGTTGCTTTAAGTAGGCATACAACTGATCACATTTTGACTCTTTCAAACCTCTGTTAAGTTTGACTTTAGTTATGAATCTACTCCACTCAGGCAACATATTGTTCACAAACTTAGAGTATGCTGCATCCTGGACATGGTCATTTTGATGTTTCTACATTATTGTATTAATGAGTCGCGTAACCATACGTATTTCCTTGAATGGTTTCTCCTTTGATTTGACGGAAGTGTTCAAATTCATCGTATAACTGAGATTCCATGTCATCTTTGTTGATCAGAACCTTCAAGAATCATCTTCACGTTTTCCCAAATGTCTTTGGACGTCAGTTTGTATAGTGATTGATGAGTGAGTAGATGTACTTGGTATACCTGAAGTGGATATTGGTTGCACGAATGTTAGCTTTTTACCTTTCCTTTTTCTTAAGCGAAAGGTCGTTAAGGACTCTAGCCTGTATGGACCTTGTTGAACTGAACCTCGGTTCTCTAGTAATAACATCTGAGGACCGTTCCCATCTGAAAGTTCCTTTCTTTAATGGAACTTCTTAATATTCTCTCTCCATTTTCCTTTCCTAGACAGTACAAGACGTATACGTTGTTGCAAGATTCAAGTCTTTTCTAAGTTGTTCTATCAAGCATTGTGGGGTGTATCAATCCTGCACACTGGATGTCTTCTTGCATACTAGACATCTTGTATTATTATGATATGATAGTTTTGTTCGATAATGATTAGTGGTGTACGTTAAAAGTGGGTGAGGTAACGTTTCTTCTTATTATGTTTTAGTGATATTAAATACGAGTTCGAGATATTCAATTTCTAAGAAGAAGCTCAACTCGCCGCAAATGGTCTACCAAACTCTGCAAAGAAATAAGGCAAATCGCCGGGTGGATTTTATGGGCAACTCACTGAACATCACTCGCTGCCAAAGCAACCGCCTGCGAAGAGATTAGACAACTCGCCGGTGGAATTTTTATAGGCTACTCGTCCGAAGTTCAAATCGCTGCCAAGGCTACCCGTCCGCGAAGAATATTTTATTCAATCAGCCGTTAGAGTTTTCAATACCGCCGAGTTTCTTATGAATTTGCTATTTGAAATATTCAACCGCTGATTAAACTGTTCAAACCGTGGTAAGCAAACAGCTGGAATAGTAACATCTCGCCGCTTGAGCAACTCGCACCTATGCAAACTGCCGGTAATCCTACTCGCTGCGTATAGTAACAACTCGCCTATGTGAGCAATGCCTCATCTAAGATCCCGCCGTGGCGTTGTCAGCACGGTTACGGGTTGGTAACCTACTAATAAATTATAATTATTTTTCTAGCAAACCGCCGTGAAGTAATTTGGCAACTCTCCATTAAGAACAACGACGTTTTCACACAAAAATCACTATAAATCACCCTTTTTGACGATTTGCTTGATTTCTTTTGCACTACCACAATACCATAAAGGTAATAGCTACTGAACACCCAAACTTTATCAATACAAACAACAAAATTCGGAGATCTTCAAAAAAAACGAGCTTGTGCCTTCAAAGGTACACTTTTCGATCTAAGCAAGCTAGATAATGCACATAACACTACCGATTCTAATCATCCCATTAGCTCTGATACCAATTGTGGTATATCCTATATCATAACACGGGGTCGATTCTTGGATCGGGCTAGTTTCTAGAGAGAGAAACACTTGAGAGAGAATATTCTAGAGAGAGAGATTCTATTGAGAGAGAAGTGTTTTCTTTGTAAATGAATTTATGACTAGCTTCTCTTCAAAGTTGGAAGAGGCTATATATAGTACTTACAATATACCGGGTATTTACCCGAGCTTCTTAAACGAAAAACGTACTATTAACTATTAAACTACGAGCTATAATAAACAGTAAAATACACGGGGTGACCGAGTATTTTTATTATATCTAAACACATTATTTATAAATCTTTTGGATAAGATTGTACTTGTGGTGACTAAATGTTTTTGTCGTGCATTCTTTTTTCTTCTTTGGGAATTTTACATGGTACTGTGATGACACAGTGCGACAAAAAATTCATTCATTTGAATCTTTCATTCATATTTATTTTAAAACTAACCTATGAAAATAACCTTCATTATGTTGACCGTTTTAAGCATGTTTTTTTCAGATCGATATAGATACTTGGCTTACTTGAAAGTGCATTGGAGTTCTTACATTCAAGATTTTTCTGGTGATGCAATTTTTGGACAAATGTTATATCAATTTCATGGAAAATAACTGAGATTATTTTTCAAACGACCATTTAGAGGTCGTTCTTTGTATATAGTGCTTTATGGGTATTATGAAGTAGCACCCACAGTGGTATTCGCTGCGTTGTGATTATTTGGGGGTGTTACAGATTGTATCAGAGCACGGTTATAGACGAACTAGGTTGCATATTTTACCTAGACTATAACCGTTTTACAAACAATGCATCACATCAACTTTTCAAAGTGTTACACTGCTTCTTGTTATATGTGCTTACATTTGTGATGCATTAAGTGCTTACGTGGACATACAAATATATGATATATATATATATATTTTGTATCATTTAGTATTATATTATTTATATGCTTGCTATTCCTTTCGCGTATAATCGTACGCCTTATTTTTTTATGAGTTACTATATAATAACAGAATATTTTTAAGACATTGTGGGTTTGTAATGGTCTCTTTCTTACTCGTCAGACATTGTGACGTTGCGCATTGGTCTCACTTCGTTCTCAGTCATTGTAGTTAAACAATTGTCTCTAAGGATTAATCTTTTCTCTATAGCTTTATACGAATATACGTTATTACGTGGTGTCCGTCATATTTTTTTTTACATGGGAATGAAATTATGTATGGTAATCTAAGTATTTACAACGTCGTGTATGGGCTGGGACTTGTAATTATGTGGATTGATATGTAATGCTATGTTAACAAAGCCGTCACAGTTCTGTTTTTGGGGATTATGTTATAGATCATTAAGTATTACAAGTCTTGTATGGGCGGGACTTGTAATAGGAGGATTTATATGATAATTGCTATGTTAACTGGTTCATCGAGACTTTTACCTTAGTTACTCTAACCGAGTACTCATTAACGATCTTGAAAACTATGTGATTTCCCTGATAGTTTTACTCCCCGTCTCCGAAGACGAGGTTTAAGATCACTTCGTCCCTAATCATTATGAGCACATTTGCATCGTCATGTCATCCATCACCTTGAAGGTTATGTGAGTACGCGTATTGCATTGAGAATTATTAAGTAGGATGATTTATAATCTCTTATTTGAATAGGATTGGGGACGCCTCTTCAGTTAATAAAGAAATTATAAATCAACTAACCAAATTTAGTTTATAAATATATTTTTTACATAAATTGGACGCTTCTATGCCAATAATAAATTATCAATGGAGATGGGCTTAATGGTATCCGATATGAGAGAGTATGAACTGAACTCGATAATCAACAGAATCCGGTTTAAAAAAGGGGTCTAGAGACACAATCGATGTCTTGCAACTCAGCAGCATTTATGGCCTCGCTTAGAAATACTTATCTCTTTCTTAAGTTATTTACTTTTGCCATTTTTGCTAATCCTTGCGATCACGAACTGTTCGTGGAACTAACAGACTTGTTACACACTTGAGTTAATGGAGTTGATTCGTCCTCAAACTAGCGACTGGGTACCAGAATCTGCCGTCTATCGCATAAGCTCTTCCGCGAGCTCCTCCCATTTGTTAAACTTTATTCTGGGAATATTGTTTCTCGAAATGTCCTCATTCTCGGCATCCCATCACCAATTGTTATAGTATTGACGTTATGGTCACTGCTGTTAGGTCCTGGAGCGGTCCCGACTGATACAACTTTATCCAATAGGTAATGCAACTCCCCTTAAACGAGATAAACACATATCGACGAAACATATAGTTGGACTATTCATTTCGGGCCACTAGTAGGAAGACCTTAGGTCGCATACATCTATACTACTGCCAAGTTAAAGTTGGGTTACTTACATAAATAACCACGTTGAAGTGGATCATCGAACATTACAGATAGTATGAGAACGAGACTCTGTTCCTTCGTACAATTTAGAACTTATACAAACATACTCACGCGCGACTACACACCTTCTTCTTGAGGTTTTCACTATAATGAGACTTTCCATATAACGCGGTTATACCAGTCATAAGATCTTAATATATATTTTGAGATACCCATTTTGGATGGATTAAATATCCTGGACAAACCTAGCCAAAATTTTTGGTAGATTGAGAAGTATAGAAACACCGAATTTTGCTGAATAAAGTTATCAGCGTCTTGTTTTAGAACAAGTTTAATAAAACCTTAAGTCTTTCCTCATCACACAATCGATAACACGAATTTAATCTCGACGAGAATTTCTTTAAGGGGTAGGTAACTGTAACATCTGAGAATTTTGAAATTTTGAATGACGATTTCAATCTTTGACTTTTAGAGTCTGCTTGACTTAATAAGGAACGATCATCAAAATCACGTTTTCAACGACTCGACTCTAAGCAATTGGAATGTGAGATGATATTCCAAGACAACTTTTTCAGTTACCCGAGACCTGAAAACAAGCAGAAGAGGGCTAAAATAGCCTCGCAAAGTTTTGGAAAATCGCACACGACGCGTACCGACCCGGAAATGATTAAAGATAATTTAATTATCAGTTTTATTAAATAAAAATATTTAATAAATTAGTCATCATTTTATTCGAAAAAGTTTGTTGATAACGCGAATATACGGGTTAAAATTTATTTTTTCTTTTCTATTTCAGACAAGGCGTAACCGGTTCACAAAATAAATAACAGATATTTTATTAAATGTTATAAAATATTTATGAAATATTATCAAGTAAATACTCATTTTTATCATTTTTATCAGAAAAATGATTTGGAAAACAATGGCGCAAGTTTCGTGACTTGAATCATCCGTTAAGTCGCTCAAACGAGTCCCGAACCAATATTTTATAAAAGTTTCCCAAAAGTTACACTTTTGGTCCGTGCAAAAATATTTACAAAATGAACCTCCATCTATTTGTGACTTGACACATTATTTTATAACTTTTTATATAATTATTCTATATATAAAATATATATATTATATATATATATATATATCTAATATATATAAATATAATATATATCAATAAATATAGTATCAAGTATATAAGATAATATATATATAAATATTATAATATATATATATATATATATATATATATATATATATATATATATATATATATATATAATTATATAAAAAGTTATAAAATAATGTGTCAAGTCACAAATAGATGGAGGTTCCTTTTGTAAATATTTTTGCACGGACCAAAAGTGTAACTTTTGGGAAACTTTTATAAAATATTAGTTCGGGACTCGTTTGAGCGACTTAACGGATGATTCAAGTCACGAAACTTGCGCCCTTTTTTTCCAAATTATTTTTCTGATAAAAATGAGTATTTACTTGATAATATTTCATAAATATTTTATAACATTTAATAAAATATCTGTTATTTATTTTGTGAACCGGTTACGCCTTGTCTTGAAATAGAAAAGAAAAAATAAATTTTAACCACGTATATTCGCGTTATCCAACAAACTTTCTGAATAAAATGATGACTAATTTATTAAATATTTTTATTTAATAAAAAGTGTAAATTAAATTATCTTTAATCATTTCCGGGTCGGTACGCGTCGTGTGCGGTTTTCCAAAACTTTGCGAGGTTGATTTAGCCCTCTTCTGCTTGTTTTCAGGTTTCGGGTAAAACTGAAAAGTAGTCCTGAATATCAATTTCACACAAATTGCTTAGAGTCCGAGTCGTTGAAAACGTATTTAGATGATACGTTCTTATAAGACAAGCCAACCCTAAAAGTCAAAGATTGAAATCGTCATTCAAATTTCAAAATTCTCAGATGTTACCAGTACCTACCCCTAAACGAAATCTCGGTCCGAATTAATTCGTGTTATCCGATTGTGGTGACTGAGGAAAGACTAAGGTTTTAATAAACTCGTTCTAAACAAGACGCTGATAACTTTATTCAGCAAAATTCGGTGTTTCTATACTTCTCAATCTACCAAAAATTTGGATAGGTTTGTCCAGGATATTTAATCCATCAAAATGGGTATCTCAAAGTATATCATTACAGATCTTTTATTGGCTTGGTATAAACCCGCTTATAGGGAAAGTCTATTAGAGTGAAAAACCTCAGAAAAGGTGTATGTCGCGAGAGTATGTTGTATAAGTTTCTAAATTCCGAGGCAGAGTCTCGCTTTCTACTATCTGTACAGTATCGATGATCCACATAACGTGGCTTATTTTAGTAATACCCAACCTACTTGGCAGTACTAGGATGTAATCCGACCTAATCTTCCTACTAGTGGCCCGTAATTGAATTAGTCCACTACTATTTCTCGATAGTGTTTTTTTATACTCATTTAAGGGGAGTTGTCATACCTTACTGGATAAAAGTTTTATCAGTCGGACCGCGCCAGGACCCAACATACAGCGACCATAACGTCAATACTTTAATAAATGTGATGGGTGCCGAGAATGAGGACATTTCGAGAAAACAATATTCCAAATAAAGTTTAACAATTGAAAGGGCTCGCGAAAGAGCGTTATGCGATAGGACGGCGGATTAGGGATAATCAGTCGCTATTTAAGGATGGAAAATCAACTCCATTAACTCAAGTGTGTAACAAGTCTGTTAGTTCCACGAACAGTTCGTGATCGCGAGGATTAGCAACGGCAAAAGTAATAACTTAAGAATGTGATAAGGTAGCTCCAAGTGAGGCCTTAAGATTCTGCTGAGTGGCAAGACACGATTGTGTCTCTAGACCCTTTTAACGGATTCTGATGATTATCGATTTCAGGTTCATACTCGTGTCATATCGGATACCATTAAGCCCACTCATTTATAATTCATCATTTGCATAAAGAAGCGTCCCAATTTATGTAAATGATAAATTTATAAACTTATGGTTCGGGGATTTATAATTTATTTATTTAAATGAAGAGGCGTCCCAATCCTTTTAAATAAACAGATTATAAATCATCCTACTTAATAATTCCCGATGCAATACGCGTACCCACATAACTTTCAAGGTGATGGATGACATGACGATGCATGTGCTCTAATGAGTATGGGACGAGTGTTCCAAACTCGTCTTCGGAGGCGGGAAGTAAAACTATCAGGGAAATCACATAGTGTTCGAGATCGTTAATGAGTACTCGGTTAGAGTAAATAAGGTAAAAGTCTCGATGAACCAGTCAACATAGCAATTATCATATAAATCCTCCTATTACAAGTCCCGCCCATACAAGACTTGTAATACTTAGATTCACACATAATTCTATGTAAACAGAACTGTAACGGCTTTGTTAACATAGCAATTATCATATCAATCCTCATATTACAAGTCCCGCCCATACAAGACTTGTAATACTTAGATTCATACACAATCCCATGTAAACAAAATTATGACGGGTCTTGTTTACATAACAATTATCATATCAATCCTTATATTACAAGTCCCGCCCATACAAGACTTGTAATACTTAGATTCATACAAAATTCCATGTAAACAAAAATTATAACGGTCTTCGTGTAGTACGATATTGTATAAAGCTATGAAGAAAATAATATTCTTAGAGACCATTGTTTAACTTACAATGTCTGAGAACGAAATGAGACCATTGTGCAACTCACAATGTCTAAGAAGTAAGATGAGACCATTGTATAACTCACAATGTCTGACGAGTAGAATGAGACCATTGTGCAACCCACAATGTCTTAAGAAACGCTCTGGTATTTATATAAATAAACGTGTGATATACGCAAAAGATGTAAGCATATATATTACATATATGTATGTCATGTAAGCACTTAAGGTAACAAGTAACCTAAGCAAGTAAGCAAGTAGTGTGTATGCACTTTGAAAATGTTTGTTGTGATGCAATGTTTGTGAAAACGGTTATAGTCT
>BQNB010009839.1:68156-83061 GCA_026074375.1 Tanacetum coccineum
GAACTCTCTTCGTCTATCGGTAAAGATCAAATTGATGTTGGAAGGAGTTATATATTCTTTATGGTGGCATATCTGGGTATTTTGCAATAAGACCCTCTTTGACAGCAATCCTCCTTTTAAAGCGAAGTTGTTTGATGATATTGTATCGAGTTCTTTTTATTGGTGTAGTTTCATATGTAAAGCCGCGTTCGGTTGGGACGTATGGCTAAAAAACCCTTCTCTTATTGTTTTGTAACTCTAGCTCCTTGCTAGTTCTTAGTTTTAATAAATCGCCGTTCAAAAAAAATAGTAAGTCTCATCACTATCTTTTTTTAAGTTTTTTTCTGAATTGGGGTTTAATTATTTATGATCATTAAAAATGTATTTGGGTTTATACTGAGCTGCTTAATGGTTGTTGTTGGTTTAAAATAATTAAGAAACAAACTGAATGTGTAGAATTTTTTGTTCAGGCTTATATTCGAACTCAAAAGTTACTCAGGTGTTTAGGATTTGCTTATTACTAATGTTTATTCTTATAAGCGTAATCAGATATGTATCTTTAAAATAAGCGCTTCGACAATTGTGTTTGCATTTTCTGATTTTATAGAAAAACAATGGTGTTTGGGCTTTATTTGCAAGAGAAATAAGTTGTTTGGAAAAGCAAATGAGGGATAAGCTCAGTTTGATAAGCTTACTTTTTTGGGTATTTGCGATTGATATAAGATGTTTCGAATAATAAATTTCTTATTTTGAAGGTTGGCTATTGGGTCACACATGCTTACATCGTTGACCATGGCAACTGGCGTACAACAAGCATAGGTGCTCTGGAACACGTATTTTTTTCACTTTTCATATATATACTCAGCGCCGCATGAATCAATGAGTTACTAAGCTTGATCTTCTTATATGTCAAATTTGACTTTCACCCACTGTGAATGCAAAGAATACCTCAAGAAGAAATTTCACGCAATGATTTATAAACTTGCTGAACACGGATTACGATCTTTTGGTGTTGCAAAATAGGTCTGCGTAAATATATTCATGACTTTTTTATGACTTACCATCTATGTTTGATCATGATTGCTAACTCTCTATATTGGTTTTGTGATGAATTTGTACGAAGTGCCTGAAAAATCAAAACATACCACCGGTGGTCCAAGGAACCAGCAAGTGGTAATGTTGTGTAGTGCCACCGATCGCCACCATCCAAGGCTGCAACTGAAAACTAGGCTCACTCACAAAGTCAAGCTCTACGGTAAGTAATACAATTGTAAGAGGAATTATCTTGCTTATTAGATTCTTTTCTCGCCAGATCAACTTATTTTTAGGCCTTATGGACTCATTTGAATTAAAAAAAAGCTATAGGTCATTTTTCTGGCTTATGTGTTATGGCTCTATTCAAGTCCATACAGCTCAATGCGTTCGGGCCTAAAAATTCATAAGTTGAAGAAGGGGTACTAGAATATTCAACTTCTCAAATAGCTACAAGCCTACAAAATAAGCTAATCCAAACGCCTCCTTAGTTCCTTATTTTAACGCATGTGTATTACTGCTTTCTATTGCGTGCTTAGGCAATTGAGTGTGATGCACCCGGTATATAAGCTTTTGGACCCACACATGAGATTTACTCTAGAGATTAACGCCATTGCCCGCCAGAACCTCCTTAATGCTGATGGTGTCATACAAAAATTCTTTACCCCTAGACGTTACTGCATGGAAACAAGTGTTGCTGCCTATAAGAATTGGCGCTTTGACATAGAAGGCCTCCTAGCTGACCTCTTTAGAAGGTGTAAAACTTAAGCTATCTGGCCCACAAAATTTGTCACCTATAATGCTGACTGTGTTTGATCCCATGATGTAACAGTTACAAGGCAACACGTCCATCCCAATAGAAGTGTGAGAAAGCGCCTGATAATAGATCAGACCATCATACCTTTAGCTACCAAGGGCGAAAATATACATAATAGTGGAGGTAAATCACCAACATATTTTTATACTTCAGTATGTAGTGTTTTCCCGCCATTTTGTGAAAATGAATCAAGAATATGGGACGTTGATCAAGGAGAGATCGGTTGTGGCTGCGAAAAATGCTGCTATTATCACGTTTTTCAGGACGGAAAAGAACAGCGATGCGGTAAGATGGTCACCAATGAATCGAAGGCAAAGCTAACAGGTACGGTTAACCCTTTTAGATTTCTGTTGCACAATAATCAGTAGATAAACAACACGGATTCCCCCTATGCTCTGGTGCCAATTGTTAACATTAGATTCACCCTTAGAACACAAGATCCGGAGGCATGGTAAAGTGAAAGAGAAATTGAGCCATGTTTATTAGAGAGAAAAGATGAGATATGGGAAGATGTGTGTGTTAGAGAGAGAACACACACACTTACACTTTTACAAAAGTGAGCTTCACCCCTCCATGGAAGTATGGAGGGGGTATTTATAGTCCTAGTGACACACAACTATTGTAACTAGTCATTATTAGTCCCTATGTGTCACTCTATAAATGAACTAATGTAATTCCGTGTTTGTCACCATATTTTAAGGCTAACAAAATCTACTTACATCAAAAGCTTTTGTAAGCAAATCTGCAACATTCTTGTTAGTATGGATTTTGACCATTTGAATCAATTTCTTTTCATTGCAATCTCTAATAAAATGATGTATGATCTCTATATTTTGGTAAACCTCTTACAAGATTTCTCTTAACCAATTTATTCATGGTTTTAAAATTTAAGTGACCTAGCCTTCTATGCCAAAGTTTAGATTCATCAGATGTGGCTATTACAAAAAGGCAAGTTAAACCTCCTTTAGGAACTATGTTCCTTAAATAAATACTATACATATTGTTCTTTCTAGGAATTCTAAGTAAAACTTAACTTTCATCAATTAACTTAAAGTTTGAAGATAAAACAATACATTCAGTGTCATTAAAAAGAACACTATTCTTTTTATCACACATTTGTAAGACACTAAAGAGATTAAACTTTAACTCTCTCACAAAATACACATTTTCAAAATCTAGATTACCAGTTTTAATGGTACATTTTCCTGTGATTTTCCCTCCTTTAGGGTTTCCTCCAAAAGCAACATATCCTCCATCTATCTCTTCATAGTTTGTAAGATAGGACATGTTCCCTGTCATGTGCCTTGAGCATCCACTATCAATCACTCTTTGATCCTGTAAATCTATTTGTGGATTGCCCTGCACATTAGATAAGAAAATCAGTTTCTTTTGGGGACCCAAGCCATCACTGACTTGGATCTGCCTTGTGCATCAATATAATCAAACTTCTTTAGGGTGATTGATGCACTGTTATGTTTAGAAACATGGTCTAAAACTTTAGTCTTTGGTTTCCAAACCCAACAAGCTGAGGCCTTAACAGCATTAAAACTATTTCCCTTAACAGCATTAACTACTGCTTTTGGCCTAACAATATTAAATTTTTTCCACTAACAGTATTAACCCTTTGATTAATATTACTGTTTTTAAATGCTGTATTCTTATGAATGGGCCTCTTAACAGTTGAATGTGTTGTTTTAGAAAGATATGACATTGGTCTAGCAGCATTCACTGTTGTTTTTGAGTGAGCAGTATTAACTTGTCTAGCAGTATTAACTGATACTAAACCAGACTTCATTAGTACTGCTCTTGGAACTAAGTTCTTTTTAGCACAGGGGTGAGTCTTTTTAGCAAAGTTTTGATGATTCACCCTTTGAGCATTGTTCCAAACAGGTTTTACCATCCTTTGATTTTGAAACTGTTTTTGATGGTAATTGCAATCAACTTGCAAATGATCAAAGCTTCCACACACATAACAGGCCTTATTAAACATCTCAAAATTGCTTCCTAGTTTTTGAGACATCATATTGTTCCAATTTCTTTGATTGCCTCTTGGACTGTGAGTGTTTTGCCTATGTTTCTCAACTTGTTTAACAGTTTTCCTAGCAGTTTTCTCTTGTTGCTTAGGTTTGACAAACTTTATCTTAGCAATACTAGGCTTAACTGTTTTCTTTTCAGTTTTAGTTTGAGATACATTTTCTTCCTCACTATCTGACACCTATTCTTCAATAATTGGGGCATCATCATTCTTCCTAACTACCTTAGGCTCTTCTTCACTAGACATAGCTTTACTGTTCTCAACTACAGGCTCATTAACAAACTCATCTAAACCAGTAAAAGACAAATCAGGTGTTGGAGGCATGAAATTTCCTGTGTAGGGAGGTGGAACTGCATTATATTTTTCATAGCCTAAATCTTTCTTGTAATTATCAACAATCTGACACTCTATAAGCTTGTTTAAACTTTTAAGTAGGAGAAATATTAATTTTTTTTCCACTAACAGTATTAACCCTTTGATTAATATTACTGTTTTTAAATGTTGTGTTCTTATGAATGTGCCTCTTAACAGTTGAATGTGCTGTTTTAGAAAGATATGACATTGGTCTAGCAGCATTCACTGTTGTTTTTGAGTGAGCAGTATTAACTTGTCTAGCAGTATTAACTGATACTAAACCAGACTTCATTAGTACTGCTCTTGGAACCATGTTCTTTTTAGCACATGGGTGAGTCTTTTTAGCAAAGTTTTGATGATTCACCCTTTAAGCATTGTTCTAAATAGGTTTTACCATCCTATGATTTTGAAACAGTTTTTGATGGTAATTGCAATCAACTTGCAGATGATCAAAGCTTCCACACACATAACAGGCCTTATTAAACATCTCAAATTGCTTCCTAGTTTTTGAGACATCATATTGTTCCAATTTCTTTGATTGCCTCTTGGACTATGAGTGTTTTGCCTATGTTTCTCAACTTGTTTAACAGTTTTCCTAGCAGTTTTCTCTTGTTGCTTAGGTTTGACAAACTTTATCTTAGCAATACTAGGCTTAATTGTTTTCTTTTCAGTTTTAGTTTGAGATACATTTTCTTCCTCACTATCTAACACCCATTCTTCAATAATTGGGGCATCATCATTTCTTCCTAACTACCTTAGGCTCTTCTTCACTAGACATAGCTTTACTGTTCTCAACTACAAGCTCATTAACAAACTCATCTAAACCAGTAAAAGACAAATCAAGTGTTGGAGGCATGAAATTTCCTGTGTAGGGAGGTGGAACTGCATTATATTTTTCATTGCCTAAATTAATAGTAATTATCTAAAATTTTTTTTTTTAAATCTTATAAATACAAAAAACTCAACCCTCCCTTTTCTTGTTGATCGGCTGGAAACCCAAGAAGAATTTTTTTTTATATTATCAAGAATCAAGTTGGTGATTTTGTGTATCAAGATCAATGTTTAAGGTATGTTAATAAACCCTAACTATTTAAACTCTCTTTAATTATTCATGTAACAATTTTGATGATGGACTAGGGTTTATATAAGATCTGTAAAATTAGGGTTTTGATCTTTAAAAATTGTTTTTGGGATGCAAAAACAAATTTATGGAGTTAAGCATGTGTAATTAGAGGTTTTAATGGTTTGGAGTAAATTCAGAATTTAAAATCTGGCAGTTTTGAAAGGTCATCTTGTACAAATCATAACTTGGTCATGAAAATAGCAACATCAATTTTCCCGTTGAACTAAAAATAATTCAAAGAGTCTAGAAACCAAAAAGGTTCGGGTGCCCCCGAAAGGTTTTGATGTCGAAAGTTAGCACGAAAAGTTATCAAATACACTAAATTTCGGGTCAGATTTGGGTCTGATTTCGAGGAGTTAAACCTTACTAAAATTTTTGAATTAGGGTTAGCCAAAAATTATCAGTCATATTTTAGGTGTCTAGTAACTCCAGTTCGAAGGGCTAACACTAAAACATTTTCTAAGTATTTTTAAGGACGTCAAACTTTTTGGTGTGCGTTCAGATCCGAATCTGAGTACTTTGTAATGATGAATTTTTATAAAATAGTTCCACTTAGTATTATTTTTTTTTTAAATCACAGTAGCTCACAACTCATTGGGGAGCTATGGGATGTAAGGAGAACCATCAATTAGGTGTTTTAGTATTTTATTTGTGTCAAAAATTATACTAACAAATTTTGTCAGAACTAAAAAGTTGGAAGTTAATGGTTAATGTTATATAGGGTATGAAAATGATATGGGAGATATATTTAAAGGATTATAAACTTAGTGTAAGGTTTAGAAGTCCATCATATGATTGTTACATTGGCTTGGGCATTAGCCTAACCGAGTGTAACTTGTGTTTTTGTTGTGTTTAAATTGTGTGCAAGATTTTGTCAAGTAGCTGAGCATCAGGTGAGTTTCATAGTCTCATTTTACTATGTTTTTTTGGATGGAAAAGGGATGCAAAATGTGTGATTTGAATGTTTATTGTTGTGATTATGTGGTTTAATTGATGCATGGACTTTTATGTAGCTATTATATGTTTATGTGATGCATGTCGTATGACATCCATGGTAAAAGAACCACTATCTTATCATTATCAATCTGATATGTATTGTTATTCGTTTATGTGTTTTAATTGTTGTCGTGGTAACCCTTGTTGATTCTTCGTTTCAATCGTACATATAATTCTAATCCTTCCTTTTAAGTAGTTCTTATGACATTTGATCCGCATCTATTTCCATAATTGAAAATCCTTTAGATGTTTTCTATCCTTGATTCGTATCATTTGCTACCCTAGTTCATAGTTCGTAACCCTTAGGATTCGTTTGATATAAGTTTTATTTGATCAAGTCACACTCTGTGAGGAGCACATGTGTTGGTCAAGAAGAAGGAAAAGTTGTTTGCCTAGTTTTCCAAGTATGAATTCTGGCTACAAGAAGTGCGTTTTCTCAGACATATGGTTAACAACAATGATATTTACGTGGAGCTCAAGTAAGATAGAAACAATGAAGAATTAAAAAGAACCTAAGACTCCAATCCGGATATATCATATCATAGGATTGGCAGGTTACTACCGACGTTTCATAGTAAATTTTTCTAAGATTGCTAAACCCCTTACTTCACTGACTCAAAAAAATAAGAAGTAGG
The DNA here is from genome assembly GCA_026074375.1 of Tanacetum coccineum. Classification (NCBI taxonomy): domain Eukaryota; kingdom Viridiplantae; phylum Streptophyta; class Magnoliopsida; order Asterales; family Asteraceae; genus Tanacetum; species Tanacetum coccineum. Next base: position 75,128 of record BQNB010009839.1, read on the forward strand.
AGTGGGCCAAGGAACAAGAGGAAGCTTTTCAGATGTTGAAGGGGCTGTTTGTTGAAATGAACCCCAAAAAAAAATTAAATGACATTCCCTGATGGATCCAACGAGTTTGTAGTTTACTGGCGACGAGTCCGAAACAAGATTAGGTTGTGTACTCATCGCAAAGAGACCAGGTAAGAGACCGACAGCAAGAAAATGCAGGCTTTGGCCAGGACCAACTAATGGAAAGAAGTAACGAGGAGATATGGTAATATATATGGGTTCCATTAATAGGTGATGTAAGAACATTAATGATGGACGAGGCGCGTGCATCAAGGTACTTGGTACATTCGGGAGCAGATAAGATGTACTATGACCTTAGAGATATGTATGGTGGCCATGTATAGAGAAGGATATTGCTACCTATGCTAGCAATTGTTTAACTGGTTTAAATGTGAATGCTGAAACATCAAAGACCTTTGGGTTTATTGTAACAGCTAGAGATACCCGAGTAGAAGTAAGATATTATAACTATGGACTTTACTACAAGGTTGCCAAGATCAAGTAGTAGGTAAGAACGAATGGGTAAATAGACGATAGACTAGACAAAGGAAAAGCCCATTACATGGTAGTACGTGAAGATTTTAAAAATGGAGAATTTGGGCGAGACTTACCACTAATTGAGATAGAAACAAGGCATGATTCAATTGCCTATCATCTCAAATCGTGTGGAAGATTTACTTCGCGGCTTTGGTAGATACTGTAAAAGGCATTGGGAACACGACTTAAACATGCGTACGACTTATCATCCTCAAACGGACGGACAAAGTGAGCGTACCATTCAGACTTTGAAGGATATGTTGAGAGCGTGCGTGATTGATTTTTGTTGGTGGTAATTAGGATACTCATCTACCCTTATCAGAGTTTTCTATAATAATAGTTATCATTCGGGTGTTTGATGTGCCCTATTTGAAGCGTGGTATGGAAGGAAGTGTAGGTCACATGTTCTTTGGGCTGAAATTGGAGAAATTCGGTCGATTGGACCAAAATTGATACAAGAGACAACAAATAAGGTGATATTGATTAAAGAAAAGCTCAAAGCGGCTAGAGATTGCCAAAAGAGCTATGTTGGCAATATGCGTAAACATTTAGAGTTGAAGTTGGTGATAAAGTGATGTTGGAAGTGTCGTCTTGGAAAGAAGTAGTGCATTTTGGAAAGAAAGAAATGTTAGCACCAAGATATGTGGGACCATTTGAGATCATTAAAGGGAGCGGTTCTATGACCTATTGATTAAGATTGTCTCAATAATTTAATAGCGTAAATGATATGTTTCAAATTTAAAGAAGTATTTAGCGGATACAAATCTGCATGTGCATTTTGAAGAAAAAATGAGTACACAAACTCATCATAATGATGAGGAACCTGTTGAGATTTCGAGCGTTAGTTTAAAAGACCTGAAGCGTAGTAGGTAAATCCGATAGTTAAGTCCAATTGGAAATCGCAGCGATGGTCAATGAGGATTAACATAAAAACTAAGTATCCCAATAATACATTTTCTCGTTGAGCAAGCAGTGGGAATCCGATCATGACGTTAGATGAGTATTCAAAGCGTGGCCCTAAGAATCATAGGGACAACGTGAGGAGGTACCCAAAGAAACAAAAGTAATACCGAAAGTTATTGATGAAGATGTTGAACCTAGTGGTTAAATCCTCGAGACAAAGATTTACCTACAGTGGAAACAGTACAACTGCAGCTATGAGTCAGGTTAGTCAAACCATTAGTATTGACATGAGCCTCATTCTGATGTATAATAATAATTATGTGTTTATGTGATCTTATGTGAGTTTGGCTACCAATCCATGAGCGTGATCATCTCATGGTGATTGAAGTTATGGTTGTGATGAGCATTTCATTTTGGTCACATTTTAGTGACAATGAAAATGATGGTATAATTCTATGTGTGTATGTATTTATATGTATATGTATACGTATTTATAGTCCTAGAAGTTTAGTTAGTTTAGTAAAAATTAAAAGTTTTTAGTTTACAAAATTAACAGAAACTAGAACTTAGTTTTATGAAGTTAGTAAAATAAAATTAGAAATGAAATTTATTTATAGTCATTTAATTTAGTTTTAATTGAAAAGGATTAAAAGGTAGAAGAAAGAGTTTTTATAAAAATGTCAAAATTAAGGGTTGAATATGCAAATGATAATAAATAAATAAATAATATATTAATTAATATATAAGGAGGGGGAAACAAAGTTTTATAGAAAAAAAATAATTTTGTTAAAAGGGATGTTGTTTGGATCGGTTTGAAGAGGAAAAAAAAAGAAAACACAATCCTAGATCCTAAATAGAATTCTAATAGGTAATTACCTTAAACCTTTTTTGCTAATCTTATAAAAACCCAGAAAAACTCACCCCTCTCTTTTCTTGTTGGATCGACTGGAAACCAAGAAGAAAAAAAATTATTATCACGAATCAAGTTGGGGTGATCTGTGTATCAAATCAATGTTTAAAGGTATGTTAATAAATCCCTACCATTTTATAAACTCTAATTATATCATGTAACAATTTTTGAGATGACGGACTAGGGTTTATATAAGATCTTAAAATTAGGGTTTGATCTTTACAAATCGTTATTATGGGATGATAGTGGTGTTAAGCTGTGTAATTAGGGTTTTAGGGTTTATTAAAATCGGAATTTAAAAGTTTGGCAGTATTGAAGTCACCTTGTACAAATCATAACTTGGTCATGAAAGATAGCAATTCATCAAAATTTCTTGAGCCTAAAATAAAATTCAGAAAGTCTAGTTTCCAAAACCTTCCGGCCCGAAAGGTATTTTGATACAGGAAATTATTCAAATAATTTGTCGCTATAAAAAAAGAGAAATTATTAAAATGTAAATTCGGATCCGATTTAGGTCAGATTTCGGAAGTAAAACCTTACATTAAAAATTCGAATTAGGGTTTAGTCCAAAAATCGTGAGTCTTATTTTAGTGTCTAGTAACTCTACAATTCGAAGGTCTAACACTAAAACAATTTCTAAGTATATTTTTAAGGACGTCAAATTTTTTGTAGTGGCGTTCAGATCCGAATCTGAGTACTTATGTAATTTTTGAAAAAAAAAAAAAAAAATAATTATTTATAAAAGAGTTTCAGTTGAATTATTTATTCTAAAAAATCCTAATAAACAACATTAACTACTGTTTTTGGCCTAGCAGTATTAACATTTTTACCCTTAACTGTATTAACCCTTTGATTAATATTCCTGTTTTTAAATGCTATATTATTATTAATGGGCCTCTTAAAAGTTGAATGTGCTATTTTAGAAAGATATGACATTGGTCTAGCAGCATTCACTGTTATTTTTGAATGAGCAGTATTAACTTGTCTAGTAGTATTAACTGATACTGATATTTTTGAGATATTTTATCTAGCAGTATTAATAGATACTAAGCCAAACTTCATTAGTACTACTCTTGGAACCATGTTCTTTTTAGCAAATGGGTAAGTCTTTTTAGCAAAATTTTGATGATTCACCCTTTGAGCATTGTTCCAAACAGGTTTTACCATCCTTTTATTTTAAAACTATTTTTGATGGTAATTGCAATCAACTTGCAAATGATCAAAGCTTCCACACACATAATAGGACTTATTAAACATCTCAAAATTGCTTCCTAGTCTTTAAGACATCATATTTTTCCAATTTCTTTGATTGCCTCTTGGAATGTGAGTGTTTTGCCTATGTTTTTCAGCTTGTTTAATAGTTTTCCTAGCAGTTTTCTCTTGTTGCTTAGGTTTGACAAACTCTATCTTAGAAATACTAGGCTTAACTGTTTTCTTCATAGTTTAGTCTGAGATACATTTCTTTTCTCACTATCTGACATTTTATTATTTAATAATTTAGTGGCATCATCAGATTCCCAACACCCTTAGCACTTCTTCATCAGACTTACAATTTTAACTACAGCTTATTAACAGAACTCATTCAAACCAGTAAAAGAACAAATCAGGTGTTTGGAGGCATCAAATTTTTCCTGTGTAGGAGGTGAACTGCATTAATTTTTCATAGCCTAAACTTTCTTATGCAATTATCAAACAACCAACACTCTATGAGCTTGTTTAAACTTTTCAGATGCATTTTCCAAATTTATCTACATTAAATTGGAAATGCTAACTTTTTCTTTTTGAATTTTTTAAGCTTCCTTTCCCTAAAGCACTCTAATAGTTTTTTTCTCACGGGGACTGTGAATATCCCATTTTAACATAGCGCGGATGAGGAGAGGTATCTGTGAGCAGGGGGTGTGTGAGATTTTGAGAGTATAGGAGGTCTGGGGGGAGGTAGTAGCTATCAAGCGCCACTTTACTCTGACGAGCTACACTAATATCTCGCACCCTACCTCAAGTCTTTATCACATTTGGCGCACGACACTGCATCAGAGACTAACTGTTGTCAATAACCTAGAAAGCAATAAACTATGATTTCGGACCAAATCTCTTATAGTTGATCATTTTGAAGATTTAAGTAATTAACAGTTTCCATACAAGATTTTAACAATTGAATCAAAGGATACACTAGTCAGAACTTGAAGATGAGTAAGCCATGAGTGCATAATTAGGCCCTTCCTCTGCCTGATCACTCCAGTCATATCCACCAAGACCATCACATGACACTAAAGCTGTGGAAGTAGATGTTTCCACAGGCACACTCCTTCTTGAGCTTTCCTTCTTGTTGTCTTGATTTCTTGGAGCTCTGCACTCCCTAGCAAAATGTCCCCTCTTATGGCAGTTGTAGCACTCCACTTTAGACTTATCAAAACCAATAGTCTCATTGCCATTAACAGTAAGCTTCCTTCCTGTATTCTTCAAAAACCTTCTAGCCCTCATGGTCAACATGGCCATTTGCCATCTCAAATCTATCTCTTCTATGTCATCAGGATGGATTTGTTACAAGTCCTCATGTGCAAGTTGAGGACTATTTGGTTGACTAGAAAAGAATGAACAAATAACAACATCACTCAAGTTATCAATATTTGTAGAGTGAGCAGTATTAACTTGAGTGCTAGTAGTAGTAACTTCATGAGCAACATTAACTGCTTCATTCGAGCTGCTAGTGTTGTTATTAGAAGAGGACACAAAAGCCATGTTTTGTGTGCTTGAACTTGAGCTAGAGATCCCTTTAACTTTTAGTTTATACACCTTTGAGTGTTTGCCCATTGTTATCCAAATTAGCATTATCCGCCATACAACACAAGGTGTTCCACTCAGGTGACAAACTTCTTAATAACTTTTGATTAACATCTTCTTGTGAAAGATTTTCACCCAAAATCTCTAACTGACTCACAAGCTTTTGAAGCCAATCAAAAGTTTGATCAAGCATCTCTGAGCTTGGAGCAGTGTAGTTTTCATATGCTTGCTTAAAGAGATTCCTTTTGAGTCTTTTTAGTAGACTTCATTCCAACCAATCTCTTTTCAATCTTCCAGCATTATTTAGCATCCTTTATAGAGTAAACTTTAACTGATATTCATTAGGAATGCCTATCATTAAAGTACTTCTAGCCATCACTTCTAATCTTTCTAAGCTTATCTTCAGCAGATGTAATGAAGCATCACCGTTGAAAACCTTCTACAACTTGTGTTTTTTATTGGCAAGGTTGCACCATTCTTCTATGACTCCCACAATCATATCTATCATCTGGATGTATTTTTCAATCCTCATCTCCATATCTCAAACTCACCCGTTTGAGCATTGAAATTTAGATGCAGCCCACATGAGTGCACGAATCTTGATCGCAAATCTTCTAGCAAAGTTTCCACAAGAAATAAAGCTCTACACAACTTGTTGGTCCACTCCCACTTTAATAGATCAAATTCCTTAAGCTTGTTTAAGGTTTAGTTATATTAGATAAATCTAACACAACTATAGTAGAAACTTTGTTTGAATGTATTAAAGATTACGCAAAATCTAATCTTTAATATTAAGAAGAACTATCAATGAAACAGTAATGATATGAACATATAATTCAACAAACAAAAGCTCCAATATTATTAATAATAAGAATACTCTCAAAGTATTAGGGTTACAAAGACCTTGAAGCTATGATAATTCTATGAATGACTTGTTTTGGTATGGTGTGTTGTGTATGGTGCAGTACATCAATCTCTATGCCATAGGACCTCCTTTTATACACCAAAGAGTCCTAAACGGCTTACAATACTTTCCTAAGTAATCACAATCTTCTAAAAAAATAACTTATACATATCTTTTACCAAAATATCTCATACAAATCACATAAGCAGTACTAACTTCTTCACTAGCAGCCTTAACTCCTTCAGCAACATTAACTTTATACTAACAGTAGTAACTTTTGTACTAGCAGTAGTAACTACTTAGCAGTTTTTCTTCTAAGTCTCTGAGTAGCACTAATATGCACTAGCATTAGTAACTTTACACTAGCAGTATTAACTGTGTACTAACAGTAGTAAATATACGTGCTTCAGTCTTCTGAACGTTCAGCTTTCCATATTGAACTCAACTACCAAGTTTCCTTTGTAGGGAGTTAGGTGTCCTAGCATTCAGTGACTTAGTTGGACTTTAATCCCATATATTCAATAGACTTTATAACTAAGTCTCTTGCTAGTCCCTTCGTCAAGTGATCAGCTAAGTTTTGTTGAGACCTCACAAACTCTATAGATATCACCCTATTCGTGATCAGGTCATGAATCATGTTATGCCTGACACCTAAGTGTCTAGACTTCCTATTGTACATTTGGCTATAAGCCTTTGTCAATGTAGTAGCACTATCATAGCGGATAGAAATAAGTGCTATAGGTTTGACCCATAATGGAATCTCAAGAAACAAGTTTTTCAACCATTCAGCTTCCTTACCAGCAACTACTAGTGCCACAAATTCAAATTCCATTGTTGAACCAGTAATGCAAGTTTGATTCTTGGAATGCCAAGAAATTACACCACCACCAAGCAGGAATACCCAGCCACTTGTAGACGGATTATCTTCAGTGTTGCTAATCCAGCTTGCATCAGTGTAACCTTCCAACACTAAAGGATAACCAGTATATGGCAATCTATAGTCCATGGTTTTCTTTAAGTACTTCAGTACCTGCTGAATTGCCAGGATTACTAGTATACCTGCTCAGTTTACCCACAACAAATGCAATGTCAGGCATTGTACAAGTCATGACATACATTAAGCAGCCAATCACCCTAGAATACTCAAGTTGAGATACAGCCTGACCATTATTGGGCATCAACTTCTCACTTGTATCCATAGGAGTACTTACTAGACTGTAATCAAAGTAATTGAATTTCTTTAGTACCTTCTTAATATAATGAGACTGAGAAATTGCTATCCCATTACTTTCATGTTTAATCCTAATGCCAAGGATAACATCAGCCTCCCCAATGTCCTTCATAGAGAATTTTGATGACAAAAATTCCTTTGGCAGGTCAACCTGGACTTGGTCGGTGCCAAAGATCAGCATGTCATCAACATATAGGCAAATGATGACTCCTTTACCAGTTTCATCAAATTTTTATATACATATTTATCAACTTGGTTAAGTAAATAACCATTAGACAAAAGCACTTCATAAACTTTTGATGTCATTGCTTAGGTGCCCGCTTCAGTCTATATAAAGACTTAATCAGTTTACACACCTTGTTTTCATTGCCAGGCATTATGAAGCCCTAAGGTTGGTTCATATATACCTCCTCATCTAAGTTACCATTTAATAAAGTTGTATTCACATCCATCTGATGAATAATCAGATTATGAATTGATGCCATAACAATTAGCAGTCTTATGGTACTAACACGTGTCACTGGAGCATAAGTATCAAAGTAGTCTATCCCTGACTTTTGTTTAAAACCCTGAATGACCAGCCTTGCCTTGAACTTTTCAATAGTTCCATTTACCTTCAGTTTTCTTTT
>BQNB010009840.1:5071-30432 GCA_026074375.1 Tanacetum coccineum
CATGTTCTAAGCATTAGGCTTGGTTCATGGTTACATTCTAGGACAGTTCTTGATGTATATATTAGGAACTATGATCCATTCGACTACTATGTCTTCGATCTCACTTTATATTATCATCTTGTGTCATATAGAGTGTATGTTAGATGGTTTATGTGTTTAGGCCATAAAACACAAGGTTTTTATGTTGCGCCATAAAACATAACGGGTTTGGTTGTACCCGAATAAGGACTTGACACTTAGCTTAGTGTCGAAAAATAATGTAAGCCACGTTGTAAGGTTTTCTCCGCCCAGAAAAGGAGCTTTTTGATTAGTGAAGTAACTCTCGAGTTGGGTACTCGAAGAGTGGAGTGGGGCGAATAGTAGCTTTGTAACCAAACCACTATAAATCATCGTGTCCGATTTGCATTTCTTTTTACTTATCTCTTTACATTTATTCTCGCATTTATCGCTTTATATTTACACTTGCATTATATAGATAATTGCGTGTTGTGTTTCTTATATAGTTTTGATTATGTTCGTGTCGTGAATAGATGTGAATATAATGCTTAGGTTTATATTGTTATGATACGCTTTGATACTATATGTATAGTTTATGTAGAACTAATTTAAACACTCTTCATATTGTGTCACGCTTGATCGACAATTTGATAAAAACATTTTAAGTTTTTAAATGAAAACTTATTCACCCCCTCCCCCCTCTACGGTTTCCACATTATGTTTCCACGATAATGTTTTACTTGGTCATTTTAAGTGATTTATTAAAAATAGGATTTGTGAAACAATCAAATAAGGGTATATTATCTGATCATTACAACTTCAAACAACAAATCACATCCAAACGTTATAACCTACCACTCATTGTATTAGACCTGACAATACTTAAATCACTATCGAAACACACATCTAAGTACCCTCATAAAACTCTTGCTATAATAATCGCTTTGTCTGTAACGACATTCTTTGTTATGTTTTCTTTACTCATTTTTCCAAATTTTGATTACAGGTTAGCATAAGCACAAAATAGCATATTTTCATCGTGGAATAAGTTGAACTAACAAGTATTAATGTGTAGCCTAGTCTTCCCTAACATGGTGATAATATTCTCTTAGCTTTTTTGTGACATAGAAATCTACAAGGTACGATATATAAACAACATACAAAAGCTCATTTTCTGTTCTTCATCCCACATATACTTAATAAACTATGTGATGTTTTGAAATTAATAGGTCTTATCTTCCGTTGGCTTTTGGAGAGTTAAGAATGAATTCAACCATCATTGTGAACTCATTACTGGCTATTTTGGTAACTAAAGTTAGGCTTTTACAGTGGACTAATACACCGCCTAGATGCATATTTCACATAGTTGTCTGTTAGTAATGTCATACATAGGAAATGATGTATCCTTATAGAGAAAACTGTAATGATGAAGGGTGATAAACACACCTTTTTGACCTGAAATCTTTGCTTAAAGTCATTTGGCTAATGTGTTAAAGTTGTGATATTTTGTGTAACACAATCAATATTGAGAAATCGGATAAAAATTATGTGTTGACATTATGTTTACTATTAAAGTCTTGGCTTCTTTTTTAGAATGAATCCCAATTAATACGACCCGAATTTAGAATAATAAACGCTTTATACAATACGTGTCGCAGCGAAGTGCATGTATCATAATCATAAAAAAAGTGCAACAACTTTTCAAAAATCATGGGTCATCCCTGTCAATAATATATATTTAAAGCGTGTGATGTTATATACTGGTGAAAGTTGTTTGATATAATTTAAGTAAAAGTCAATCCACTAAATGCTTGTGAAAACCCAACAAAAATGACAAACTTTTTTGTAGGTTCATGCTTTAATGTGACAACTAAAATGGTTTTAAGACAAATAGGTTTAGAATTTCAATTTTATATTATTTGGTTCAAGAAGTGAATTACCCTAATATACAATAGTGAAGCAAACAATAGAGTTTTGAGAGTGGAAAAACGATTCTGTTTTGGGGGTGGGATGGGCCGGGTGTGAGTGGGTTGGGCCAAATGGAATCGGTTTGGTGTCAAACGACGTCGTATGGGGATAATTCAGGCAATTTAAAATTGGTAATAAACTAAACGACGTCTTTTTGCATGTTTAGTTGGCATATATAAAGGAACAAAATAGGAGATCGACAAGCGGTAAACAAAACCACATAAACATACACCGATAGATCGAGGCACATACACACATGAGTTGTTAGATTTTGATCAAGAACATTGAAACGTCGATCGTTGGTTGCATGTAAGTCGTTGTTTTTTATTTATGTGCTTGATTATTCAGTTGTGATAATGAGAATTGGGATTTTTTTTCTGGTTTAAGCGTTTAAACTTTTAATTATTTTGGTGGTTGTGGTCATAATGATACGGTTGATGTCCTATGGTTTGTGTTCGGTATTGTTTTGTAAGTTAATGTTGTTGCATGTCGTAGTTTTTAAGAGGTTTATTCTAGCCGTTTCAATTTACGATTATTTTGAAGGGTTTTTGGTCCGGATGATGAGCAGAAAGGTTGATTGTTAATCATTGGTTGTTGCATGTTGTAGTTTAATGGTTAAACTTGAAATGGTTTTGGAGGTTTTGATGGGGATGATTGACTATACCTCATATGTCATAATATATAACAAAAGAATGTGGTTTGCGATGTTAGGGTATATGGTGTTAGGGTTTATGTTCAATGATGTTTATGAACTATATGTGTGTTGTGTTTTACATCTATTTTTTTTGAATATTTTCCAATTTTTTATTTTGATGACTAGACTTGGAATTGTTTTGGGGATTTTATTAGGAATAACAAGTACAATTATTAACTACGCTTGATATGTTGTAATCTATAGTGAAAAAAATAAGATTTGATGTGTTAGGTTTTATGTTCAGGTTATGTTTATAAATTGTTGACGTGTTGTATTTTGTAGTCGTTTGTGCGTGTATTTTGAATTTATTGCGTTTTGCAGTTTTGGATCTTTTTTGGTACCATTAGTCTTTTATACAATATCAAATCAAACAATGACATTTAATGCTTGGTTTGGCTCTATTAAATTGGTCACCCTGTGATTTGTAGTTCTGGCATGGCAAAGACCGTATGGCATTAAATGTAATTATATTTTGCAGGAAAGGTAATATTTGTGTACGTTAAAATGTTGCACTTTCGAATAGCAAAGCAAATGATATCATTAAATATCTTTTTTTAATTTTTGTTGGGTTTGCAAGAATAGCGCTGTTTTAGACTTACACCGTGTTAGCCTTAAAATATGAAGACTTATACTGAATTACATTAGTTTATTATAGCCGTGTCGAATAAGGACTAGAAACGTTAAGCTAGTATAGTTAGGCGACACATAGGCTATATATATCCCCTTGGTATGTGTTTAAATACACATACCTTTGACCTTTAAAAACGGACTAAAATGACCAAAAACGTACCAAAAATACATCGTATTTGTACATTTTGCATCTATATTGTGCAGGTAACGGATATCTAAGAAAAGGACAAAAACAAAGCCAAAACAACAAAACCAAACACGAGAACATATAGAGCGTAAAAGAAAAGTCAAATCAAAGCCAAAAGTCAAAAAGTCAAAGTTAACCAAAGTCAACCCTGACAAAGTCAAAGTCAAAGGCGGAGCAGATATCGAAGAAATGTTAAATGGGCCAACCCGTACCCATCTAATGGGTCGGGTCAGCCCATTTAAACATTATAAAGACTTTATAAGACTGAACCCTTATAAAAAAGGCCTAATACCTCTTTTCTATAACTCGACCCAAGTCCAAAAGCCCAAACCCCCTTATAACAGTCGTTAACCCATTAACCCACATCACCCTTTACGCCGTTAGTCCTTTAAGGACTAACGATGCAAGCAAACACCAAACTCAGGGACTAATTTTGCCAAAGTTCAAACAATTTTCACTACCCGCCAAATGACCCAGGTACTGTTCCCCCATCGTCTCCACCTTGTCGAACCATACCTAAACATTACCCTTCCCCTCTACCCCACTCCACAAATGGCCAAACACCACCTTGGCAATCCCATAATCCCCTATTCGTCAAGGGTAAATGACAAAATATCAAGGGTTGAGATCATAGGACTTGGGCACCACTCATATTCAATGGCGAAGATGAATGACTTGAAGCTCTCACACAACAAGCACACCCTCAGTCCCTCTCACAAAGAAAGCACACATCCTATAACCTTCTTAGCTTTTATATAAATAGGACTCATTGTAAGCCCTTGGGGCACTGAGAGTTTTTTATCTAGTTAATTTTTCAGCTTATTTTACTTAATGTTTTCTAAATTCCAAGCTTTATAAACGTTTTAAGATTAATGAAAAAGTTTTGAGATATTGTTTTTAAGATTCTGTGTTGATCACTTTACATAACCTGTTGAGCTTTTTTAAGCTGTGATGCAGCTTATTGATCTAACCTAAGAGCTTCACTATGCTTTTAGCTTCTTAATCTTTGCCTTTGTTACTGTTTTAAAGCTTTTAAATACTGTTTTATTCATAAAAATCCTAAAAATACAAAAAAAATAATGCTCAAATGGATGATAAGCCAAACCTGGATGGGCTTATGGGTTTCACTAGCTTGTCTTTGACAAGCTAGAGCTTGTAGATAAGCTCTAAGAGCATTTGTATACCCTGTTTTGAGCAAGGGTCTTGTAAGTTCTCATTTTCCATATTTTGGCTTATTTACTGTTTTACTGCTTATTGTTGCTTATTGCATGTTTTTATTTGCTTGTTTATGCTTATTAATGTTATTTAATGCTTATGTATGCATTGTCATAGTTTAAAATAATTTGTTTAAGTTTTCATAAAATCTGTCTATTTTAGCCTATTATTGCACAATCTGTTTTAGCTTATTTGATTGCTTATTAGTTGTTTAAACTTGCTCAATATTGCTTATTAATCTTATTTAACATCTGGTCTTTGCAAAACTTTGCTTAAATCTTCATAAAACAAGTTTAAAAATGGTTTCTAAAAACTTAAAGGGGTGTTTGGCACAAGCAGTACTAACCCATAGTTAGTACTGTTTGTTCCATTTTAGGTAAAATTAGTCATAAAAGTGAGTTAGTTTAAGTTTTTAAGTTATAAATCTCAAATCATAGTTTGTTTAACCCAATACTTGAATTTGTGAACTCATAAGCTCATTTAATCAATTGTGTGATTAGATCTTTGTATGGCAAGTATTTATGATGTTTTTGAGTTTGTTTAAGTGTTAAAACAGGTTAGAAACAAGGTCAAATAGGTCTGCATTGTTGGTTTGTGTTTTGTCAAATTCTGTCAAAATTTTTGTTGTGTCTTTTCTTTGAAAAACAGTTTTTTCATTTGCTTTTTGTGGCTTATCCTTTATTTCAAACTCTCTTTTGAAAGATGATATAAGTTCTAATCTAAATCTGTTTTGAGGTCTTAACTTCATAAGGTTCTGTTTGTTTGCTTATTTTTAAGCTCAAAAGTTTGGTTTTGTAAAGATTGCAAAAATTTCCTAAGTGTTGTGATCTGAGTAGACAACTTTTTCATTAAGCTTTTTAAGGGCTTATTTGATTTTCAAACTCCTTTTTGAAATTGGTTTTAGATAGCTTATTGTTCAAGGTTTTCAGTGGTATAAGCTGTATGTCCATAAGGATCCATTAGAGTGCTTAAAAATAAGCCCATAAGTGCCCCTTGGCTGTTTTGATTGTCAGTTTTAGCCAATAGTTTATTTGCTTATTTGAGCCTCTCAGCTTATTGCATTTGCTTAATTTAAGTTTAGTATTGCTTATTAGGTTAATCTTAGCTCATTTTAGCTTATTTTACTTAGGGTAGAGCTTATTTGAGCTTATTGGAACTTTTAGTTTAAGATTTCAAGTTAAAAAAGCCTTTTTAAGAACTTTGTCATTTTAAGCTTAGTTTAAGTCCTTTTAGTTGCTTATTTTTGTTCTTCATTACTTATTAAGTATAGCTTATAATCTGTGTTAGCTTATTTCTCTTTTTGATTTGCTTATTTGTGCTCAAAGTGCTTAACAGTTTAACCAAAAGTCACTTAGTGTAATATAGCTTATTCTGTCAACTTTAAATGCTTATTATGTGCTTATTTTTGGTTTCTAAAAAAAGTGTTTTTGTAAAAGTTGCTTATTTGTTGCTTATCTAAAAAGTTATAAAAAATGGCAAATAAAAAACATTTGGGAGTTGGGGGAAGTCCCAGGTGAGCAGGGCTCGAACCCGGGACCTCAACCCCACTCACCAAACGTTTTACCACACACACCCTCTACCACTAGCGCCCTTGGGACTTTTCCGTTAGACTTTGCACAAAATATACACTTAAGCACGTTTTGAGCCCATTAGCCCATAAGCACTTCGAGGCTTATTCCAGGCTTTTTAGAGCTTTTCGGTTAAGCTGAGTGGTTCCTTTCATTTTTCCTGCATTCCTCACATCATTTAGGACTTTTGAGAAAATTTTCAGATTTTTCCATCTTTATTTGTTACTTTTTACTTATTTTTGTAGCTTAAAATTTTAAAAAGTCATTTAAAAATAGTTAAATTAATCCGAAAAATACAAAAAAATAGTTTTTAGTTTTAGAATTAATATTTTAAGGTTTACAAACTTTAAAAACATTTTTATCATTTTTAGATTTTAAATTTCATTTTTAGCTTTTTAATTTAAATTTAGAGAAAGAAATTAGGTTTTAAATTATTTAAAGTTGTGAAAAATTATTTTTATGAGTATTTATCATTATTTTAGACTTGTCTAAAGTATAAAAATCATTTTTTGGTATTTTTAGTATTAATTTGTCATTTTCTAGAATTTTTAATTGAATAATTAGGTTTTTTTTTTTTTTTATTTTTTTTTTTTTTTTTTTTTTTTTTTTTTTTATTCTTAAAAAATTTATTAAAAAGTCAAAAATAAAATATAATTCCTTTTTAGAAATTTTCTTTTGCTCATTTCTTAGAGGTTTTGAATCTCTAAGTTTGCATTTTTAGGGTTTTTAATTTTGAACTTAGTTGCTAATTTTAGACGGCGGTTTTTTTTACGGATTCCTTTTGCATTTTTAAGTTTAAATTTATGTGCCTTAAGTGTTTTTAAGTGTAGATTGATTAACTTCTGGTAGTCTTATGTGCTTATTAGATATAGCTTTTAATCTGTTTTAGCTTATTTAACTTTTCCCTTAGCTTATTTGTTCTTAAAAAGCCCAAACAGTTTGCATTTTATAGGTTTATTAGGATTTGCTTATTCTGTCTTCAACTGCTTATTTGAGGGCTTATTTTAGGTTTATAAAAAAAGTTGTTTTACAAAAGTTGCTTATTTTTAAGAGTTTTAAAAAGTTATAAAAAATGGAAAAAATTAAAACACTTGGGAAAGTGGGAAGCCCCGGGTGAGCAAGGCTCGAACCCGGGACCTCTACCACCCTCACCAAGTGTTTTATCCCCCACACACACAACCATCATGCTACAATAGCTCATCCGTTATTACTTTGCATTATCTATCTTTTATATACGTTTTAGGCATATTAGTATAATAAGCTGTTTTAGCTTATTTCGCAGCTTATTCGATAAGCTGTGTTCCCGAGCTTATTTTTCCTAGATTCCTCTTAGTTCAAGCTACTTTCTATAATTTTTTCAGAATTTTTATAATTAGTTTAGTATTTTTAAACATTTATTTTTATTAAAAACTTTAAAAATTCATAAAAAATAGAAAAATAATCAAAAAAATATAATTCTTTTTTAGAAAATTTTCTTTTATCATATAGTTTCTAGGAAAATTAGTTTTGCTTCCGTAGGGTTAAAATTGCAAAATTTCAATTTTTAAAGAACGGGATTCGTTTCCGTTCACGTTTTTTGTGATTTTAAGCTCAATTCAACTCCGTTTTTGTTCTAGTTTTCTTTAAACTTACTTTTTAGTCAATTAGAGTCTATTAAAAGTGAAAAATTCATTTTAGGTTTAATTTTGGAAATTTAGGGTTTTTAATCACCGTTTAGGGTTCCCGTTTTGCGTTTTTAGTTAAAGTTTAATTTCCCGTTATTAAAGTTAGGTTTAATTGTCCTTTAATTTGCTCACTTTTAGGATTTTAGAAAACAAATCATCTTTGAACCAATTCAAATCATTGTCCAAACAACAAACGTGGTCTCAATTTCATAAATCTTTGGGAAAACGACCCGGTAATCACTTACCGGTAAATATACGTATTATTATATATAATTGTGAGAATTTTCCTTACTACTTTTGTCCTCAAGGTTAGTTTGGTAATTTTCTATACTTATATTATTATACGTGTATAAAATTTTACAATCACTACCCTTGAGGACAAAGGTAGTAAGAAAAATCACACGAAAATATAACACGTAAGAAGCCGGTAAGTGATTACTGGGTCGTTTTCCCAAAGACTTATGAAATTGAGACCTCGTTTGTTATTTGGACAATGACTTGAATTGGTTCAAACTTTTTGGATTAATTTTCTAAATCTACAATTAAAAACAATTTAAGCAAGCAAGTAAAATTAACGACTAAGCAATTAAAGACAAAAACAAATAACGGGAATTAAAGAAAACGTGACAAATAAGCAAGAATACTAAAATTAATCCCTAAATGATTTTCTAAACTTTTTCTAATCCTAAATGACTATTTAAAAAGAAAATGCTAAGGAAAAAATAAAACGAGGGTGATTAAAGCTTAAAAACGAAGAAAACGAGAACGGGAACGAAATCACGTTCTTTAAAAATTGAATTTTCAAAATATTAACCATACGAAAGTAAATTTCAAACCTAAGCCTAGAATATGATAAAAGAAAATTTTATAAAAAAGAAAATTATTTTTTTGATTATTTTTTTATTTTTTATGATTTTTTAAAGTTTTTAACGAAATTAATTCACGAAAATTATAAAACTCTAAGCTAAAAATCCTAGAAAATTTCTAAAAATAGCTTATGATAAGCAGGATGTAGGAAAATTATCAAATCCTAAAGAGCTAAACTAAATAAGCCGGGAAAAATCAAATAAGCACTCGAAGTGCTTATTATACCTAAAACTAAAAAAAGGTTAAAAGGATTTAAAACGCACCTTAGGACGTAAAAGTCCCAAGGGCGCAGTGGTTAGTGTGGTGTGTGTTGAGGCTTATAAAGGGTTAAACAGAGTTAGTATAATATTGAGGGGTTCGGAGCCTGCTCCCCGGGGGGCGGGCGGGGGCTGGGCCTTCCCTGACTTCCTTGGTTTCCTTTTTAATTTTTTTTTTAAACAAGTTGTAGAACAGCTAAAATTAAGCAAGTTTTATAAAAGAAACTTTTTATGAAAACAAGAAAATAAGCTAAAATTTGGCTTAAAAACAGACATAAACACTTAAACTAATTTTTTTTACTTTTTTCAAAACTTAATACGCTAGAAACTAAAATAAGCTGGAAACAATATCAAATAAGCTACTAGCAACTAACTTATAACCTAATAAGCTAGTTTAAACAAGAAGTAAGCTAATCAAAAGGCAATAAGCTGAAAAAGCACTTGGGACACAACTAAGCTTAAAACAGACAATGAGACAACTTTGAGCCTATTTTTAAGCTAGCTATTGGAACCTCATGGCAATCTAGCTTAAACCTATGGAAAGATTATTCTAAGCTCTATCTAAAACTTTAATAAAAAAGGAGTTTGAAATCTAAATAAGCTGTGAAAAGACTTAATGAAAAAGCTACTTGCTATTTTAACTTTGTTTTTGGTTTTTCTATGAAAAGACTAATAAGCTAAATCTTGGACCTAATAAGCTACATACAACTTGATTTTAACCTAATAAGCTAGTTAAGACAGAAACTTAACAAAAACTTATGGCAATAAGCTAAAAATCTCAAATAAGCACTTTGATTCAATTGTTAACCAAACAGTCCCTGGAGGTTTTTTTATAAAGCTGTGTTCAAAACAGATAAACAAGCAACTTTGAGCTTATTTTTAAGCAAGCTAATGGATCCTTATGGCTAAATGACTTATACTACTAAAAAGCATATCCAAAAAGCTACTTAAAACAACAATCAAAAAGTATTTTGAAAATCAAATAAGCTAAGAAAAGGATAAATGAAAAAGCTACTTATGCTGATTATCTATTTTTTTAGTTTTAACTAAAATGCTAAATCTACTTATGCAGCCCTAAAAACAGATATGTAAATAAGCTTTTAAACTTAAAATAAACCCTAATAGATCTAAATTGGCCTATAATCTACTTGTGCAACAAATTTTATAAGCTAACTCTAATTCTAACTAGCTTAATTATCAGCTTGAAAATGGCTTTTAGACCCTTTTGGCTACTGATGCAATTGACACAATTTTTAGCCAAAACTCAAAATCTCAAACTCAGACCCTTAAGACTTGGTTTCTATATCATTTAAAAACTAAAACATGAACAATTTGAGCAACAAAAAACAACTAGAACTGATTTAGCAAAAAGAGCTTATGAATCTGAGTTTTAAGAACTCAGATCAAAGTAATCAACTCTCAAACTAATTAAAACTTGATCTAGCCTAACAAAAACTTAAATCCTAACCTTATAAGCCTAAATATGAGATTCAAATATGATTTAAAGAACCAAAAGGTTAAGGACAGTACTAACTTAAGTTAGTACTGCCTGAACCAAACACCCCTTTAAAATATGTAAATGTCATTTTAAGCTAACATAAATCTCTAATTTCCTATTCTAAACAAAAACTTATTAAACCTATGACTAAGAAGACTAATAAGCAAAAAATTTAATCTAATAAGTCCTAGAAATAAGCTCAAACCTACAGCAGTACTAACTGCTTATGGCAACAATACTAAATACTATGAAAGCAATTTTAACTAATTAAGAAAAAGATTTTGCAAAATTTTTAAACTAAAGACATATTAAGCTACTTAAAAACAGACTAAGCATAAAATAAGTAACAATAAGCAATTAAGCAGTAAAATAAGCAATTAAATGAAATTAAGCTATAAAGTGAAAATGACAAGTACCTTATCCCTTGCACCAAACATGGATTATAAAAGTTATCAAATGAGCTTAATCTACTAGCAAGCTTAAGTAATAAGCTGAGAATAAGCCCCTATAAGCCCTTCCCGGATTGGCTTATCTTCCAAATGGGCTTATTCAATGAACTTTGAGACTGTGTAAATGGAAACCTTATTCACTTTAAGCTTTCAGCTGAGCTTAAGTGGGTAAGTAGTAGCTTATAAGTAGAAGAACTTTTGAGCTTATTTAAATGACTTTAGAAAACTTGATTTAACCAAAATGCAATTATGTAAAAATAGAATTTAAAAGACATAATTGAAAGGGGATGAAATTTTATTAATAAAACTTAAAATTACATGACTTGAAAATGAAATTACAATGTTGAAAACATAATACGCTGGAAAAATAAGCAATAAGCTATACTAAGCTACACCTACTCCTACTCCTCTACTCCCCCTCACTGAGTGAATGAAGCTTCTTATTTATAGCCATAGGGAGAAAGATCTAGACTCATACACGCTCCCTTTGATCTTGACCTTTAATTCCTTCTAATCATTGCTTGTTGATTTGTGGCCGTTAGATGAGAATGTGAGCACAAGGATTGCCACGCTAGCAATCCAATCATTTGACAATGAGTGTGTTTCTTTTACACTGAATTCAGTGCAACCCCTTTTGTTATGTTTGTTTGGAACCCGCGTCATTCCTTGTTGTCCTAATTGGCCAATCATAGCCGAGATGTGACGGTTTTTGATTGCTGATGTGTTACTTGGTACTAAGAGTCTTTGTGCCACGTCAATTGAGGGGAAAGAGTGGTTTTACTCCTTTTGATTTTACGCAAAGGTGAATTTTGGGGGAGAAGGGTAAACAGTAAACCTTTGCGCCCTTTTTTCTTTCTTTCTTTTGATTTTGTTTGACCCGGTTATTTGGGGTATTGACTTGGGCTCGGGTATTTATAAAAAAGGGATTGGGCTTGGGTAATTTTTGGGCTTGGGTAATTATAAAAAGGGATAAATAGTTTTAGGGTTAAAAGATAACGACCGTTAGTCTTTAAGTGTTAAAGGACTAACGGTGTTATTGTTTTTGGACTTTTAGTGCAAAATGATTTAACATTAAGGGCTCTCAAGGATTTTGTCTTTTTGTGGTTAACCATGGTTTGACCATTGTTGCCTTTTGTTGACCATAGCTTGATAATTCCCAGCTCTTGTGCACTCTTTCCGTTCTCGTGTCCGGCTTTGTCTGTTTTTGCTTTGATTTTGTCCATTTATTTAATATCCATACCTGCACATACACAAACACAAAAACAAGCATATATTTGCCATTTTTATTATGTTTTTGGTCTTTTGGGTTCGTTTTACAAGGTAAGAGGTATGTGTAAAATAGTGGCTTATACAATGCACCGGGCAGGTTTCAGAGGTGTGTGATGGCTATCTTTCATGATATGATCAAAAAAACGATGGAAGTCTTCATGGACGACTTTTCGGTCTTTGGGAATTCATTCGAAAATTGCCTCTCTCGTGTAAACAAGATGCTTCAAAGGTGTGAAGACACAAATCTTTGTTTAAATTAGGAAAAAAGTCATTTTATGGTAAAGGAAGGCATTGTCCTTGGCCATAAGATTTCCATAAAAGGGATTGAGGTTGATAAAGCCAAAATCGATGTGATTGCTAAGTTACCTTATCCCACCACCGTTAAGGGTGTTCGGAGTTTTCTCGGTCATGCCAGTTTCTATCGACGGTTCATTAAGGATTTTTCCAAAATTTCCCGACCGATGACTCATCTTCTTAAGAAGAATACTCCGTTCATTTTTTTTCCGAAGGATTGTATTTCAACTTCTCAAACAATTAAAACAAACTTACTGAAGCTCCAATCTTGATTGCTCCAGACTGGGACCTACCCTTTGAGCTTATGTGCGATGCAAGCAACTTTGCTATAGGTGCAGTCTTGGGGCAATGTCATGAGAAACACTTTAGGCCTATACACTATGCTAGTAAAACAATGAACGAGGCGGATGTCACACCCCGCCAAGGCGGAAATACGAGGCGTAACGAGAAAGGATATCATCACAACACAATGGCGTCTATACAAGAATTCTATATGAAAAAAATTAGTTAAAGCTAGACACAAAGTGCCATAAGAACAATACCCATAAAACTAACTAAAATCTAAAAGGTGTCTTTATTGATGAAACGAAAGTTCTCGCCAATAGAAAGACATGCAACAATTATCCATAATCCAAGCAATGCAAAATTCAAGTTAATAAAGCAATAAACTCCATGACATCCTACGGTCTCTTTTTAGCCACTTCTCTCTATCTTATTCCGATGATGCTCACCTGAAAATGATGCTTAAAAACGGCAACATAATGTTTGGGTAGAGAGTCCTGTTTTAAGACAAACCCAATACTCGCTTGAAAAACACTGTGATATTAATAACTTAGCATAGCAGGAAATACAACAATTTACATACAAGTCGTGAAACATGCAATCACATCAATCCATAATGAGACGTTCACGGTAAATAAGCTCAAATGGTCACAAACATAGAAATAAAACGTACCACAATGAGAGTGGATCCACCTCAACTATCATAATCAACGACATGAGACGTCCATGCTTCACTACTAACAATCCATAGCAATGAGACGGTCACGCTCACAACTAACAATCCACCAATGCCTTAAGACGATCACGCTCAAGCACAACAATCCATATCACATTAGTAAGTAGCACATAACATACATAGTCTCTATAGCCCATGCCTCATTTAGAACACATTATCCAGTAACTAAGAACTTTAATACTCATAGTATCATTTTCACCCCAAGAAAACATAAGAAAAGGGGGCTATGAAACTCACCTGATTGCTTTGCAGCTTCCACAAACACTAGCACAAATCTAAACAACAAAACAAACATGTGTTACACACGACCAAGCCAATTGCCTATGCCCATGTAACAATCATATGATGGATGTCTAAGGTGTTTAGTTACCCTTATGGGTCACCCCGACACCATGCCCGACATTAACCAATTCGTTTACACATTATTTCAAAGACTTACAATTTACCCAAAAATGCAGATTTTGACCTCACTTTACCATTTTCTAAATCATACCTACTGAGCTTCATAAACTCAACCAAAAATCACAGGTTAAATACCATGTGTCTACTAACTTCATGATTTTCCACTAATTTATTTCCCTTCTTAAGTGCTTCAAATAAAATCAAACTTTTAACTACTCAATTTCGGATCTGATCGCACACTAAAAAGTTTGGACCTAAAAACCATACTTAGACTCCAATTCAGAGGCTCTCCTTTGGGGGATTTCTAATAGACACATAGAAATAAACTCCTGTAGAAGGGATAAGCTAAATTCGAATTTTAAGTAGGGGTTTTACACCTCGTAATCTGACCTAAATCTGACCCGTATTTACTGCTTTGACAACTTTTCTTGTAACCAACGTTTGAATGACTTCCCGAACTTAAAAACTTTCGAGGCCGGATGTTCTGGAAACTAGACTCTCTGAGCTACATAATAGGCACCGAAAACTTGACAAAAGCTATTACCATTATTGAGATAACAGCCGAACAACACAGCCCTAAATTCTGCCCTAATCTAAATCAAATTCTAAACGCAAATAAACCTCCAACGATACACCATATGATCTTAATTAAACCCTAATAATTAAAACATGTTTATAATATCATTAATTACAGATTAATAAAACCATTATTCCATTCATAATCATTATTACATGATTTAGAATTAATGATTAACAAAAGATTAATTAATACTTACCTTAGAACTTGTTTTCTTCATAAAAGCAAAACCTTAATTTTTTTCTCCATCTCTTCTCTTTTGGTCGACCGATTCTCACAATGGGGAGGGTTTGAGATTTTATTTTTTGTATTTATAGGCTTTACAATGAGGTTTAAGATAATCCCAAGATACTTTCCTAACTAGATTAGGACTCAAATCCCTTTTATTTTCCTAAAATTTGTTTTTTATAACTATCATGTATAAAAAAATATTTTATTTTATTTATTTATTTATTAATTACTTAATTATTTGCTTTACCTTAAGTTTTTATAAAAACCTAAGCTTATTTGAATATACATTTTTACCTAAACGCACTTTACTAAACCTTTAAAAATAATTAACTTTTTATTTTTATTAATCCTAACTTTCCAAAAATAGGAATTTCATTTCTCTCATATCCTAACTACTAAAACCTAATCTTATCTTAAATAACTAACACAAAATTACATATACGTATAATTACTTATATAATTAACGCGAAACCGCTTCAATCACCAAAATCATTTCCTTGTCACCAAAGGTGAACGGAATGAATTCCACAAAATCCAACACAAATCCAATCACAATGAGACGATCACGCTCAATGGATTGATTATCCAATCTCACATATCCCACACAAACACATATAAACACGTATAAACACATTTAACACATAACCCATACATTGCAACAGACACATAAGTCAACACTAATAGTTTGACTAACTCAAGTCATGGTTGTCATAGTATCCCCACCTTGAGAAAATCTCGTCCCGAGATTTAACTACTAGAGGCATTAACACTATCGACAAACAACTAAGGACACTTAGACCTCATTTGATCCTTGCGTTCCCAAGTAAGCTCAGGACCACGCTTCGAATTTGACGAGTTCCTCGATGACGGGCGATGTTCAGGTAGTTGGATGTTTCTTTTTGTTTGGAGCGGTTATGCTGCTATGCGTACCTTTTTGTGGGCAGCCAATGTGGTTAGCAGTAAGATATCTTGTGAAAGTTAGTTGGAATTCAAAGTGTAACTTTGAGTTAACATGTGTATGGGAGGACTACTTGAAGGATAAGTATCCTCGATTTATTGTTTGGTAATGATAGAGTTGAACCTGTTGGTTAAATCTTAGGACGAGATTTCTTAAAGGAGGGGATACTGTGACAACCATGACTTGAGCAGGTTAGTCAAACTATTAGTGTTGACTTATGTATCTGTTTCAATGTATCGGTTATGTGTTATTTGTGCTAATATGTGTTTATATGTGTTTATATGGGATATGTGAGATTGAATAATCAATCCATTGAGCGTGATCGTCTTAATGGGATTGGATTTGTGTTGGATTTTGTAGAGTTTATTTCGTTCACTTTTGGTAACAAGGAAATGATTTCGGTGATTGAAGCGGTTTCGCGTTAATTGTGTAAGTAATTATACGTATACGTATTTATGTGTTAGTAATATTAGGAAGCGATCAGGTTCTAGTAGTAAGGATATGAAAAAAATGAAATTTCTGTTTTTGGAATGTTAGATTTAATAAAAATGAAAAGTTAATTATTTGTAGAAAATTAAGGTAATGTTAATAATTAAGTAATTAATAAAAAAAATATATAAATAAGGCCATTCGGCCGGATAAGGAAAAGAAAGCAAAAAAAGAGTTTTAAAAGGAAACAAATACTAATTATACTTTATCTATAATTAGTTTGGGGGCCTATAAATATAAAATAAAAATCCCATAACCCTCCCCCTTGTGAGATCGGTCGAACAAAGAGAAAAGAGGAGAAATTGTTTTTAGGGTTTTTGCTTTTGTGAAGAAATCAAGCTCTAAGGTAAGTTTTAATTAATCCTTGTTAGTTATTAATCATTAATTCATGTAATAATTATTATGATGGAATTAGGGTTTTGTAAAATCAGTAAATTAATGATGTTTAATCATATTGCAATGATTAGGGTTTAATTAGAAGCTTATGGGTGTAATTGGTTAGACTTAATTCGCGTTAGAATTTGATTTAGATTGGGGCAGAATTTAGGGCTGTGTTGTTTGGCTGATATCTCAATGATGGTAATAGATTTTGTCAAGTTTCCGGTGTCTATGACGTAGCTCAAAGAGTCTAGTTTCCAGAACATCCAGCCTCGAAGGTTTTTGAGGTCGGGAAGTCAGTCAAACGTTGGTTGCAAGAAAAGTTGTCAAAACAGTAAATACGGGTCAGATTTAGGTCAGATTACGAGGTGTAAAACCCCCACTTAAAATTTGAATTAGGATTAGCCCTTCTACAGGAGTTTAGTTCTATGTGTCTATTAGAAATCCCCCAAAGGAGAGCTTCTGATTTGGAGTCTAAGTATGGTTTTTAGGTCAAAACTTTTTAGTGTGCGATCAGATCCGAAACTGAGTAGTTAAAAGTTTGATTTTATTTGAGGCACTTAAGAAGGGAAATAAATTAGTGGAAAAATCATGGAGTTAGTAGACTCATGGTACATACGACATTCTGAAAGTTGTTATTTATGAGATGCTATAGTTCTTTGCCGTGGCAACAGGATGCTTAAGGGTGCCCCCCGACAGGGGGTCTGGGTAAGTAGCACGCTAGTGTGTTGGTTCAGCAAAGCAGGGCAGGCTACCCGCCTACGATTCTCTAAAAGAGGGAAGCTTTTTTTTTTTTTTCTTTTTTTTTTTTTTTTTTTTTTTTTTTTTTTTTTTATTTTTTTTTTTTTTTTTTTTTTTTTTATTTTTTTTTTTTTTTTTTTTTTTTTTTTTTTTTTTTTTTTTTTTTTTTTTTTTTTTTTTTTTTTTTTTTTTTTTTTTTTTTTTTTTTTTTTTTTTTTTTGTTTTCTTTTTTTTTTTTTTTTTTTTTTTTTTTTTTTTTTTTATTTTTATTCACAGGTATAAATACAAGACCTTCTGTAACATCCGGGAATTTTCGAAATTTTAAAGGACTATTTTAATCTTTGACTTTTTGAGTTTGACTTGACCTTTTTGACTTTTGGTTGTTCATTATCACATAAAAGCAAATTACCGCGTGACAGGTAATATTTTCGGAACATTTTTAATAATTAATCTATATTTAGTATAACATCTCTCAAGGGAAGTATTTTTAACTTATTTGTTCGAAACAGAAAATAGGACTTATACTATTAATTCCATAGTTGATTTTATCAAAAACAAACCACTAAATCACGTTTTCACGAATCGGACCCTAAGCATTTTGATGTAAAACGATATTTCAAGACAACCTTTTTAGTTTTTGACGAGACCGAAAACAGAGGTGACTGAAATGCCCTCCGCAAAATTATAGAAACGAAAAAATAATTAAATTTTATTAATTTACCTTTTTATTATAAAAATTTATAAATTATTCGTCATTTTATTCGAAAACGTTTGTTGATAACGCAAATATATGGGTTAAAAAAATTATTTCTAGTTTTACTTTCGGACGAGATGTAACCGGTTCACCAAATAAATAACGAATATTTTTATAAATGTTATAAAAATATTTACGAAATATTATCAAATAAATACTCATTTTTATCAGAAAAATGATTTGGAAAACAATGACGGAAGTTTCGAGATTTGAATCATCCGTTAAGTCGTCCAAACGAGTCCCGAACCAATATTTACCAAAAGTTACACTTTTGGCCCTTGTGAAAATATTACAAGACTAACCCCCATCTATTTGTAACTTGCCACTTTACTTTATAAGTTTTTATATATATATATAAAAACTTTACATTTTTTTTCATTTTACTCTTATAAAAACACACATACAACACTCCAAATTCTCTCCCTCTCTCCCAAAACTCCGGCCACCGGAAAAGTTTTTCGGCGACCATCTCCGGCCACCACCCAACTGCCGCCACCTCCGGTCATCTTCTCCGGCCACCACCACGTTGCCGCCGCCGGAAAACTTTTCCGGCGGACTTTTCCGGCGAAATCTAAAATTACTCCTCATCGCCGGATCTATCCAATCCTCAACACCACTCGCCGCCACGCGCTGCCATCACCACCACGGCACAGCCGCTGCTACGAACCACCTTACGGTGCGTTTCGTTTTAAAAACCACGCTAAGGGGTGCGTTGGTTTTGCGGGTCAGACCTAGGGAGGGGTGCGGGTGGTTGGTGCTTTTCTCTATTTTAGGGTGCGTTTGGCTGTGGTTCGCACCAAATAGCGTGCGTTTGATTTTCGGGTTAACCATAAAGGGTGCGTTCGTTTGTGGTTAAACCGAATAGGGTTTAGATCTTCTGTGTTGTTTTGTTGGGTTCGCGGGTCAGTCACCCACGTAGGGTGCGTTCGGTTGTAAAATAAGCACCGGAGGGTGCGTTGGGTTGGGTAGCAGCCACCCAACGAGGGTGTGTTTGGGTTCGACATAGATTAGGGTGCGTTTGTTGGTATGTCAGCAACAAAGGGGGTGCGTTGGGTTTATATCACCAACAGGGTGCGTTTGATGTTCAAAACTCCGGGCCAAATTTCAAGGTAAACGGTCATCGAATTAAGCACTACTTTGGAGGGGACGTACCACAATTGGTTGTCCCGGATCTCCAAACCTTCCATAATTGGTTGTCAAGCTTAGCGACCCTAAACAAGCGCTTCATGGGAGGCACCCCATGCTTATCCTTCTATTTTCTTTCTTATTTCTATTGTAATGTGAGGAGGCTTGTACTCTTTCGTTTCTTGTTGTTTGTGCTTATGATTTTTTGTAGGATTTACCTAAAATTTTCTAAAGACTCTCGTGTTCGGTGTCTTATCCCGGTCTACTCGAGCTTCCTAGCCTTTGCTTGCCATTAGTTTAGGGAAATCCAATATCCTAATCTTATCGACTAACATTTATCTTTAAGCATACTTAATAAACGGCTTAGGATTTACGTAGAGACCCTTCTTAAAACATTGAGGACAATGTTTAATTCTAGTATGGGGGGATCTATCGATTTGATTATGCCTGCAGCCGTTGTTCTCACGTACCCCATTTTCCCACAAAAATTTTAAAAATTTTCAAAAATAAAATAAGTGTTTTGTCACAATTTTGACTTTCCTGCTGGGTAGAATAAGAGTAAATTTTGACCCGATCGAGCGTGTTGAGCTCTAGCTTGTTCCTTAACTTTTAGGCTAAGCGTTCGCGGAAATTCGCGAAGAACAAAAAATGATAGAGTTAAGTATGAGTAGGATGCTAAGCAAGGATTATTTGGAAATCTTAAGAGCTCATGTATGTAATTTGTGGCTTTTTCTCCCATAAGCTCTTAACCAGATTAATAATACGTGCTGTTTTTGGAGATTAAACTTAAATCAACAATTTTTATGTATAATATAGCAAAAAATTTAGTCTTAGTTCAAACTTATACTTGAATTTTTTAAAAAGAAGTCTTCTATATAAAAAATAAGAAATAATATATATATATATATGATGATTAAATGATAAAAAAATATAATTAAATAAAAGATGTGGGTTGATAAAAGTT
This sequence comes from Tanacetum coccineum, assembly GCA_026074375.1. Classification (NCBI taxonomy): domain Eukaryota; kingdom Viridiplantae; phylum Streptophyta; class Magnoliopsida; order Asterales; family Asteraceae; genus Tanacetum; species Tanacetum coccineum. The sequence continues at coordinate 25,266 of BQNB010009840.1, forward strand.
TACTACCTTTTGCCGGCTCACAACCGATGTGGTAGTCTTCTAAAGAAAGAACATAGTAAGAATAAAATCCGACACCGATAAAAGTTTGCGGAATCTTGCCGGCTCACAACCGATGTTGCAGCCTTCTAAAAGGTTGAGGGTTACAATTGCATAAATGTTTAATATTAAGTTTAAATTAATAAATAGATTTCTTTTTTGTTAAATTCAAATATGCTTTTGAACTTTGACTATTCTATTTTAAAGCTATGTATATACAGTAAACCTGAGAGTTTTTGAAACCTAAGGTCCGTGAGTCCCGATACTAGTCTCTGTGAGGTGTCAAAAGCCTGGTCACTTAGCCGCAAGGTTGGGATGTGCCGAGACGAAAGTCGCTACATGGGATGATCTCGCCTTCAAACTCATTATTCTTGGGTGGAACGTGAAGCATAGTATTTTGCAAAACGTTGATGCATGGTTGAAATTCAAAATAGCACACTCACCTAAGATATAATAATTGTCGGGAGTGAAAAGTTCACAAGTTGCAAATATGAGTAGTGTTAGCATCTTAACTGATATTTAGCTGTGATTTCGTTTTAAGCTTGGTTTGGATAAGTGAAAAGTCAGGGACGATGAATTTATCCTATTTGGGGCATTCTCGGATCGAAATGCATCTTGTTCTATGATCCCTAACAGTTATGGAAATAACGGAAGTCAGAATATTCTAGTTAATTAAAAAAAATGAAAAAAAAAGTTTTGAAAAATGGGAAAATGGGGTGTTTTAAAGCTTGTGATTTCTTAACTCTCTCCACAAAAGTCTTTGCTACTTTTCAAAGATTTAGTTTGGGGAAGTTTTGAGGTATTTGGTTTTAGAGCATATAATATTGCGTGAGGACACGCAATCACTTAGTTTGGGGAATTTTGATATGTGAGAAATCACATATCTTTATTATATCCAAAATGGCCCTTAAATGATCAAAATGTGCAAAAATATGCTTGTATTTGTGTATTTTGTTGTTTGTGAATGTGTAGGTACGGATAGTGCAAAAATCACAAGAAAACGGTCAAAGCCGGACAAACACGGACACGGGAACGAAAAGAGTGCAAAAGAGCCGGAAGTATTTATCAATGGTCAACATAGTCAATCCTTGGTCAACACTGGTCAACCACAAGAAGACAAAACCCCAAAAATTACCAAAACAGTCCCTTAAGTAAAACCATTTTACATAAAAAAACCCCTAAAGCCCTAACACCGTTATCTCTTTAAATATAAAAAGATAACGGTCGTTATCTTTCTATAATAACCCGAACTAAAACACATGGCCCAATCCTTTTGTTATAAAACCCGGGCCCAGGTCAACGACCCAATTCCCCGAGTCAAACACCCCTCCTATTCAGTTAAAAAAGGCGCCAAGGGAAATTTACTATTCATCGTCGTTCTCGACGATTAACCCCACTCAAATCAAAGGGTAAAATCAAATTGATTGCGTGGCTCAACAATTCAAGCACCAAGCTCCTATATGGCAAAAGGAAACGTCACTTGAGGCTCTTATTGGTCAAAAACGGGACAAGGAGGACACGTGGGCATTGAAAGAAGCACACCAATGATTGGATTCTTACACTAAATTTAGTGCAAAAGAAGCACAAGTACTCTGACACACGGAATGCCACGTTGGCAATCCGTGTGCTCATCATATCAATCCAACGGACCATAAATGAGATCAAAGGATTAAGGGTTAAGATCATGGATAAGAGGAGCAGGCTAGATTCCTAGAAGCTTCACTCCAAGGCTATAAATAAAGAGCAAGCCTCACACACACAACGTCTTATCTTCTTTTTCCCGTTTTTAGTAGTTGGTAGTTTAAATAAAAAAATTCATTTTCATGTAATTTGCTCTTGTAATTTTCATTTTCAAAGTTTTGTATTCAATTTTAAATCAATAAAATCATAGTTTACTTGTTCATAATCTATTTTTACCTATAAGCTCTTATATATCTTAAATGCTTTTGTTCAACTGTTTCACAAGCTACTCTTATAAGCTCTCTGAGTCTCTAAGCTCAGATTGACCTCAAATTAGTCATTTAATATACTCAAACTCTTAAAATCAGATTAACACCTAAGCTATATGGATCTAAGCTACTTGGATGATAAACTTACTCTGGAAGAACTTATTGGACTTTACTAGCTTATCCTTGTGATAAGCTAGAGCTTGTTAACAGCTCTTTGTGAAAATTAAGCCTTTGTTTAGCTAAGGCATTTGTAAGTTTTCATTTATCTTTTATGCCCTTAATTTCATAGTTTAAATCTGCTTAATCTGCTTATTTGTGCTTAAATCTTTGTATTTGTGCTTATTAAGTATGATTGAGTATCTGTTTTCAAGTTCGATAGCTTAAATTTTAGTTTTCTTCATAATGTCTTATAAATCAATAAAAATCCAAAAATATTAGCATAACTAGTAGCTTAATGATTCTGGCTTATTTGATTAATGGTATAAGTTCATAAGGTCTGTTAATAGTTGTTTGTTATCTGGTAATCAAGTTTTATACATTAGATTTGAATTTCATAAGCTTAAATAAGCTTCATGAATATTAAAGGGGTGTTTAGGACAACAGCACGAACCATAAGTTAGTGCTGCTTGAGGTTTCTTGATCCTTAGGATTTGATTTAAAACTCATTAATAGGTATGTTTGAGCTAAAATTTTTAGGTTAGATTAGAGCTAGCTGAGTTTTCATAGTATAGTTTAGAATAAGCTTAAAATCTGTCAGTTTCATTTACATTATAAGCTCTTTTTGATTCTAGTCATGGACATGTCCTATTTGCATTTAGTTTATTGATTTAGAATGTAGTAAGTTTAGTTTAATAGCCTGCACTTGTTTGAATTGCATCTTGGTCAATTTGGTTGCAAACTGCATCAGCAGTTTTAAAAAGACAAGTAGCTGTTTTCAATTCAATAATTCAGAGGGTATAAGTAGTTTATAGGATTTGATTTTTGGTTTACAAGTAGGTCTAGGGTCAGTGTCAATCTGTCTTAACTTAGTTTTCAAAAAGTAGCTTATTTAGTTATTTGTTTTTAGACTTTAAATTCAACATTGTTCATTTTCAAAACCAAAAGTAACTAAGTGTTCTTAGTGTATAAGCTTTTTTCAACAAGACTTTTCATTAAGCTCCTGAATTTCAAAATGGTTTTAAAAAGTTGTTTTAAAGAAAAAATAGTTTTTTAGGTATCTTTTTAGGGTGATAGCAAAAGTCCAATCGGGATCCTTTAGCTTATTTAAAAATAAGCTCAAAGGTGCCTTAAGGGGCTGTTTGGTTAACAGTTTACACCATTAGTGCTTATTCCTTTATTCTAGCTTATCTGCTTATTGTTATGGCTTATTTAGGTTTAGATTAGCTTATTAGTTTAGTATAATCCCATTTTAGCTTATTTGATTTTGTCATTTGCTTATTTGAGCTAATTTGCTTTCTAGTGTAAAATTTTAAGTGTTTTTAAGCTTTTTAGCTTTTCTGTCTTTTTAGCTTATTGTCATTGCTTATTTTTGATCTCTTGTGCTTATTAGATATAGCTTTTCATCTGTTTTAGCTTATTTGTCTTTCTCATTAGCTTAATTTCCTTAAAAAAAGCCAAACAGTTAGTTTTCTTAGGACTTAGAGTATTTTAGCTTATTCTTGACTTACTTAGCTTATTTATGTGCTTATTTGAAGTTTATAAAAAAGGTTGCTTTGTAAAAAGTGCTTATTTTCAAGTTTTCTAAAAAGTTATAAAAAAATGGCGAAAATAAAAACACTTGGGAAAGTGGGAAGCCCCGGGTGAGCAAGGCTCGAACCCGGGACCTCTACCACCTTCACCAAGCGTTTTAATCCCCACACACACAACCATCACGCTACAATAGCTCATCCGTTAGTTCTTTGCATAATCTATCTTTTATATACATTTTAGCCCTTTTTGGTTTATAAGCTGTTTTAGCTTATTTCACAGCTTATTTGATAAGCTGTGTTTCCCGACTTATTTTTCTTAGATTCCTCGTTGTTCAAGCTATTTTCCGTAATTTTTTCAGATTTTTTATAAAACGTTTAGTATTTTTTATATTTAATTTTCTTTAAAATCATTTTTAATTCATAAAAAATTATAAAAAAGTCAAAAAAATATAATTCTTTTTTAGAAAATTTTCTTTTATCATATAGTTCCTAGGAAAAATAGTTTTGCTTTCGTAGGGTTTAATTTGCAAAATTTCATTTTTTAAAGAACGAGATTCGTTCCCGTTCACGTTTTTCGTGTTTTTAAGCTCAATTCAACTCCGTTTTTGTTCTAGTTTTCTTTAATCTTACTTTTTAGTCAATTAGAGTCAATTAAAAGTGAAAAATTCATTTTAGGTTTATTTTTGGAAATTTAGAGTTTTTAGTTACAGTTTAGGGTTTCCGTTTTACGTTTTTAGCTAAAATTTGTTTTCCCTTAACTAAATTTTAAGTTTTTGCCTTAATTTTCTCGTAGTTTTAGATAACCATTATAAATCTTATCCCATTCAAGCATCGATTCTCAAAACGACTCTCGACTTTCAATTGCTTTCCTCATCGGGGATAACGACCCAGGAATCATACTTCCGAATTATTATAACTGGGATCTTTTGATTCCTACCCTTCTTTTTATACATATTTATAAGTATATTTTATATATATTTACTATATATTAAAGATTGTAGTCAGAAATTCATCATACAACTTTACCTTTGGCTTCTTACTGTTTCATGTAGGTGTACCAATCAACACCCATTTACTTATGAATGGGTTGATTTTGGTTATGGTTTATCCCTAGTAGGTTGACTTAAGGGAAGCACGCCAAATAAGTCCAACAGTCCTAGGAGCACCCATAGTGTGTTTTTAATGCTTACGAAAGATTATTATTATAATTGCACAATTTTTATGAATAATATTTAGAGAAATGATTGACAGACCTAATCGCCTCTGAATATGCCTATGTGACATTTATTAAACCGTTTAATTTTCACCAATTAATAAATGTCATGTAGGTTTAGCCATATCTTTAGGCATGCGAATCTTTCCTCTATATATTATTGATAAAAATGTGTTATTCAGATAATAATCTCATCCTTGTCTTGAGGGAAGAGATTGAACTGATGGTGGAACTGAGACAAAGTATTATTAGGGCTAAAATATGAGAGTTCCATTTCTTGT
>BQNB010009840.1:31092-80425 GCA_026074375.1 Tanacetum coccineum
CCCGTAAACTACGTTTTACTTATACAAGGCTCGGGAATATTTAATGACCATCACTTTAATAAATACACGGCTAACACGAGTCTTAATCTTAGCTAGAATCAATCTACCACTTGCACAAGTACTACCCACTCACAAGATCTACACTATCATATTTACACACAATCCGATTTATACAATCACACAAGATAATCAAAATAGAGTTTTGAATCTTAGAAGAAGATAGGAGAAATCACTAATCTATAACACTTTGTTTCTTGGCGAATACGAGTGTTCTTCTCTTTCACTTGATAAAAGAAGGAAGAAGATAGAATATGAGATTGGATCACTTGAAACAAGATTAAACTATGTTAGTGATCAAGATATTTAGTAAGAGAAAGAAGGTTTAGAGAGAGAAAGAAGACTGAAAAATTCGTGCTGAGAGGTATGTTTTTCTGCTGAGAATAACGCGGTATCTATAGCCAGAAAATCCCAACGGTCAGGTGGTGGCAGTCCCGACGGTCCCAGATATATCTGGGGGCCGCCCTAGACTGACGCTCTGGTTTGGGAAGGTTTATCCTAGTGAGTTGTATTCAGTTTTGGGGGGAAATCTAAATTCAAATTTATGTTTTTAAATAAAACATTAATTTTAGAGTTAATTGCATAAATGGTCCCTATGGTCTGTCAGGTTTAACGGAATTAGTCCCTAAACTTTTTTTCCCGGATCATCTCCTTGTGGTTTCGACCCGTATCAAGTTAATTGGCATTTTAAAATTTTACTTCTAAAATTGCTAGATTAAAGTATATATTCAATTAATCAACAATATGAACCAATCAAGATAACTATCTAATTGTAATAACTACACAAACTATAAATGAGAAACACAAACAATATAAAGAGATAAGAGAACGAATGATCAAACCAAGACACAAAGATTTATAGTGGTTCGGCTACGAAGCTCTTCTTCACCCTACTCCACTCCCCGAGTATCCGACTCGAGATTTCACTATGTCAACAAGCTCCCTTCAGGCGGAGAAAACCGTTTACAAGTCGCTTACGTTATTTTCCGTCACTAAGCTAAATATAGAGTTCTAATCTTAGCTAGAACCAATCCACCACTTCACAAGCACTACACAAACACAAGATCTAAATTGTCGGATTTACACACTATCCGACTTACAAAATCACACAAGATAATCAAAATAGTGTTTTGAATCTTAGAAGAAGAGAGGAGAAATCACTAATCTATTACACTTTATTTCTTCTCTTGCACTTGATAGAAGAAGGAGGAAGATAGAAGATGAGATTTGATCACTTGAAACAAGATTAAACTATGTTAATGATCAGGATATTTATTGAGAGAAATAAAGTTTAGAGAGAGAAAGATGACTGAACAATTCGTGCTGAGAGGTCTGTTTTTCTGCTGAGAATAGTGCAATATATATAGCTAAAAAATCCCAACGGTCAGCTGGTGGCGGTCCCGGCGGTCCCAGATATATTTGGAGGCCGCCTAGCCACTTAGGGGGCCGCCCTAGACTGACGCTTTGATTTTTGTCCTTTTGTAGGGAAGGTTTATCCTCGTGAGTTGTATTCAGTTTTGGGGGGAAATCTAAATTCAAAATTCTGTTTTTAAATAAAACATTACTTTTAGAGTTAATTGCATAAATGGTCCCTGTGGTCTGTCAGGTTTAACGGAATTAGTCCCTAAACTTTTTTTTCCCGAATCCTCTCCCTGTGGTTTCGACCCGTATCACGTTAATTGGCGTTTTAAAATTTTACTTCTAAAATTGTTAGATTCGAGTATATATTCAATTAATCAACAATATGAACCAATCAAGATAACTATCTAATTGTAATAACTACACGAACTATAAATGAGAAACACAAACAATATAAAGAGATAAGAGAAAGAATGATCAAACCAAGACACAAAGATTTATAGTGGTTCGGCTACGAATCTCTTCTTTACCCTACTCCACTCCCCGGGTATCCGATTTCACTATGTCAACAAGCTCCCTTCAGGCGGAGGAAACCGTTTACACGTCGCTTACGTTATAGTTTGACACTAAGCTAAATATCGAGTTCTAATCTTAGCTATAACCAATCTACCACTTCAAAAGCACTACACAAACACAAGATCTACACTATCGGATTTACACACTATCTGACTTACACAATCACACAAGATAATCAAAATAGAGTTTTGAATCTTAAAAGAAGAGAAGAGAAATCACTAATCTATTACACTTCATTTCTTGGCAAATACGAGTGTTATTCTCTTACACTTGATAGAAGAAGGAGGAAGATAGAAGATGAGATTTGATCATTTGAAACAAGATTAAACTATGTTAGTGATCAAGATATTTAGTGAGAGAAAGAAGGTTTAAAGAGAGAAAGATGACTGAAAAATTCATGTTGAGAGGTGTGTTTTTCTGCTGAGAATAGTGTAGTATCTATAGCCAAAAAATCCCAAAACGGTCAGTCGATGGGAGGTTCCTCTAATTAGTCGTCAGGGCTATCAACGATTTATTGGGGGCCGTCCTACGCACTTAGAGGCCGCCATTGACTTACGTTCTTATTTTTGTCCTTTTGTGTGAAAGTTTATCTGGTGAGGTTGTATTCAGTTTTGGCGTGGGATAATATAAATTCAAATTTCTTGTTTGTTTATAAAACATTAATTTTAGAGTTAATTGCATAAATGGTCCCTGTGGTCTGTCAGGTTTAACGAAATTAGTCCCTAAACTTTTTTTCCCCGGATTCTCTCCTTGTGGTTTCGACCCGTATCAAGTTTGGTCCCTTGACCACAAACTTCGTTAATTTGACTGTTAACTCAGTAATTTGACTGTCACATGTAAGGGTAATTATGTCATTTCACTTGATTTTTTTTCTTGAAAATAACAAAAGAAAATACACCTATACATAAAACCATTTTACCAACCACACACTTCAATCTTCATCTTCTTCTTTCTACTCTGTCCAATCCATTAATCTCTCCCACCACATAAACATACAACCATTCACCACCACAAAGAACCCACTTGTATCTCTTTTTCATGAGTCAACATATTTCTTAACAAATTTAGACAATATGCCCACAAAAACCACCACAACGATCACATTACTTATTGGCCAGCCGTTGTCGATGTGAGCCAAACGTAGATCTGGCGGTTTTCGTAGAGTCATGTTCCATATTCGACTTGTAAGTGGTTAGTCGGATACTAAACGAAAAAAAGGAGATAGAACACTAAATGAATATCCCCTTTCAAATGTTCTTGTAATCTATGAGAACAATAGTTGGAATGTTCCACGTCACAAGCTTCCAGATCCATGATGTTTTGATAAACTATATATTTTCTTCACTTTTTGTATTTTGATGTTTTTTAATAAATATGATGTTTTGTGAGTTTTTTAAATATGGTTTTTGTCTGAAATTAGTTGATGTTCATGGGATTTTTGTTTCATTTGAAGTGTGGTTTCTATTGTATTGATTTGATTTGAATGTTTTGTGGTCGGAATTTTTCGATGGTTGCCGAAATATGTGTTCGTCACTTTGTTGCTTAAGATGCGCTTTGTGCTTAGTAGCTAACTTGTAGTTTGGTTTTTAGTTTGAACCTTTTTAGTTTGAAAATGATATGAACTCTTTAAGCAGCTACCAATGATCTGTTATTTAAGAATTGGTTTTTTAGTATGAAGATATGGTGAGTGGATTATAGAAAATGAAAAAGGGTGTTTTGAATTTCTAAAGTATGGGTTCTTGAATCTGGAAATTTGAAAGTTAACGAAGAGGGTCTCTCATTTGGGTTCTGAGCCGGAACATATGTTATGTTGTTTTTGTATTTGATATGGATTTTCGAACATTTGTGTGTGACTGCGTATTTGGTTTGCCCATGTTAAGGTAAATTTAGATTCTTAGGTGTTCTTGAATTTTTGGGTGATAATTATCACTAGATGACGGCTGGAAAATTAAAGCGGCGGTCGAAATACTTTTGAGGTGGCCGAAAAAAATGAAGGTCAAAGAAAATGGTGGGTGTTTGGTTTGGGTCGTATATGATTATTGTTAACAATATTAATAAGGGCGTTTTTGTCATTTTACTTTATTAAACATGTTTTCTACCGGTCAACTAACAAAAATATTAGTCAAGGGACCAATCTCGGCTTAGCATCCTGCTTAGCAAACAAGTACTTAAGAGCCGAGTGGTCCGTATACACTATACTTTTGGACAAGACAAGATATGGCCAATTACCTATTTATCTTTTCAATTAACAAAAACTATTTTGTTTAATTTGTAAAATATGTTTTGTAGAAATGTGATGGATAAGAAGAAAATTATTTTTTTGATAAACTCATTTAGGTTTCATGATTTGTATATTCATACTAAATTAAATTTATGTCGCACTGGAAGATTCGCTTAATAACTGTCAAAAGTTTCTTATTATTCATGAAAGTTTTTCATTTTGTCATTTCCAAACGTAGAGATTCGCAAACAACTATAACTAAGTTTTAAAGATTATTAGTTATAACAATCTCCTCTTTTTATGATGACAAAATTCTACATCCTTTTGCATAAACACACAAATATCAAGATCTAAAGAGTTTAATACAATTTCTCCTTTTGTCGAATCAAACGGACATCTTAGGCAGTAGAGAGGACAGAATTCGCTTTGCCGCTTACTTGAGATTTCCTCCAGGTTTAGGGACCACTGTCGAAGCTTATCAGGGATTTTTTTGCTCACAACGGATTTTAGAACAATAGCCAAGTAACACTTATCACAGCACACCGCTCTCGCACTCGCTTAGGCGCTCAACAAAACTACAAAAAAATTGTTTCTATAAAGACAAAACAGAACTACTCATACTGCCATATAGGACATAACATTCTTCTTCATAATCACAAAGCAACAAACTTCTTTCAATAATAGGAATAAAAAATTCATACCATGCATATACCAACATTCAACTCATTTCGTTAAGGTAACACTTAAAGCCTGATAATTTTGATTTTCATACTACCTAACATACGATTATACTAGATTAAAACAAACTACTACCTACATGTCCTCCTCCAAACTTATCGTCCTCTATGATCTTGCTTCATACTCTTATGTGGGCTATTGACGCCACAAACAGTCTTGGTTTAAAACATTATTTGGAAAAGTTTAAGATTTTTACGGATTCATGGAGATGGCCAGAGGGTGTTAGTGCTATGACGGTAAGTTAGAGAGATGTTCCACTATGAGCACACATTAAGTTTCCTTCATCCTAGTGAAAAGATGAGATATTCAGTTATGACAAGCAATAAAGCTAATTGACTTTCTATGCTAGTCCAACATGTGATTGAAGTAAAAAGGCTGACCCATGAGAGTTCACTAAGAGGTGGTTGATGGTGGTCGTTGTGGTTGACGGTGGTAAAAGGAATATCAAGTATGTGATCAAGAGGTGATTGGTGGACAAGGATAGCGAGATATCTAAGGACGGATGACTTTGGATGTCAGAATTGCGTTTGTTGCTCTTGCGGTGCATCTTGATTCTTATCAAGAAGGGATTGGTATGATGAGGAGAAGGTGTGTCATTAGGGGTAGGAGGTGAAGATTGAGGTTTTGACTCACCTACAGACACGAAGTAGTGCAAAGGTAGCTGATGATCATTGGTGTGTGATGAGTTTTTTGATGGATGATTTGGTGCAGTGGAGAAGAGGTTTTTATCATGGGAGAATGTTGTCGGTTAGTGTATCTTCATCACTAGATAGGTTCAACAAAAGACGTTGTTATGTGGAATGAAAGTTAGTATGATTTTATTGGAAGGGTTAGAGGAGCACGGCTTGTGTGAAAGACCATAGAAGTAGATAAGAAAAGTGAAAAACGCTATTTGAAGATGTAGGGGAGACTTGAAGATGATAACTATTTAATTAGGGGCGATGGATTAAAGAGGTAAGGCATGGGATGGTAAAGATTTGATTCTAAAAAGTGTTTAACAAAAAGCAGGAGTGTGTGGGGGCTACTCGACGGGGATAGTCAAATGCACAGATTTTTAAGGGACCACTCAGGGAGAAATTTCGTGACTCCGTTATGGGCATTGTTAATTTGTCCATTAAATGGGTGGCGGTCCCAGATATATTGTCTTATAGTAATTTTCCAAATTGCTCACTTCTTCTTCTTTCCTTTCAAAAAGTTCTTGATGCCCTTCCCGATTGACCTTATTCCACCACGTTGCTCATCTCTCAATTGAACTTGACAGTTGAGAATTTCGATTTGACGAGTATAAAAAGGTTCCATGTCTGGGTCAATATTGGGTGGATTAGAAAAGACTCGAGGAACCTCATTTGTCAATTGGTTGACAAAACGAGTGAGGGAAGGAGTGCTTGCACGCGAGGTCCTCTTCTCGTTGGGATGAGAGGAGGATGGTTGACCGAAGGCGGATGAGGAAGAAGTGGAAGACCGACCTCTTCTCGTGTCATAATCCTTTCGAGTCTTTCGCTCTTGTTGAGTGGCAAGAGGATACATGACACGATCGTACAAGACATAATGACCGTTTGACAACTTAGGATTTACAGATATGACATACTTAAACAATCGGGTTAATAACATACCGTATGGTAGAATTAACCGAGGTTGTTTAGTGACAAACACTATGCGTTTTGCCATAAAATATGCAATATTGTAATGCTCGGACTTAGCAATACAATAGAGCATGTGACAAAGACACGCGGAGACATGATACTGATTACCTCCCAAACAAAAGACATTTTCCTGAATTATTTCGACCCAAGATTTCATTATAGAGACGATTTCACGAGTTAAAATTTGGTTTTCTTCAACATCAATGACTTTGTCATGACGGATATGAGTGACCGGACCCTCGCGTTCATCTTGAATATAGTTTTTGATTTCATCGGGACAAGGAGGGTTGGTTTGATAGGGACCACTCATAGGAACACTATATCGCAAGTCGTCAAGTGACCACTTGTCGGTAAAAGAGCAAGCACCATTAAAGGGAATACCAAGAATTTGACCAAATTCTTCAATTGTGTAAGAGAATAATCGGTTTTGGATGACAAACTCGATTAGCATTTTACCCTCTAAAGTATAGTTGACTCGGTATTGACTATAGAACTCGAGGATAAAACGTGGACATATTTTTTCATTGATTTTAAGAAGACAATCAAACCCAATATGACTAAACATGGACTCAACATAGAACAAATAGTCAAAATTTGGAAAAACTACCCGACCTTCATGAATGCAACGATTTTCAAGATTTATAAGCATTTCTCTTAAAGGTGAGGTGTATTCATGTGAAATTATTAGAATGTAGCTTTTTGTGTTTTGATGATCTTCAGCAGTTTTACGAGGCATGGTTACCTAAAAGAAGAATAAACTCATTGATGTGTCGTTGTGTGGTGTATGTCACTAAAAGAACAATAGTATTGGATTTTTTAATTGTGAAACTTGTATATATTGTAAGAATGTGTGCCTTGTTTGTGCCTATATGCAACGAATGTGAAGTTGCGGTTAACTCAACTCTAAAAACAAAACCTATGATTTAACGCAAACGCTCCTAAATTTAATTTTGCTTATCCAAACATATAGAAAAATACATATGAATTATGTATTTCAATTTTTTTTTCATGAGATCATTATGCATGAATGCAAAAACATTTTTAGAGGGTATTAACAATGCATTAAAACAATTTTATCGTGATCCTAACATGAGTGGATTTGAAAGAAAATTTAGGTTTTTGTGCGAATGAAAAAACTTTAACTAACACATTCAATTATGCAAATCCTATGCCTATGGGAAGCATATTAGTTATAAATTGTGTTATTATAGTCCTAATTGCACCCAAACAAAAGAAAAATGAAAATCCCTAATTTTGAATTTTTGTTCAACATGAACCCTAAACATAAATTTGAAAGAAAATAGATGAAATGACTTACAATTGATGATCTTTATGATGTTAGGATTGATTATTGTTGATGATTTGATCTTCAATTGTTGTGTTTTACAAAATAAGGGTGACAAACATAATTGTCTTCTGGTGGCGGTCCCATATCAATTAGGGGGCCGCCAGATTAAATCAAGGGGCCGCCCCAGATATGAGGGCCGCCATGAGCAGATGGTTTTTGACTCAAATTTTGACAAAATTTTTACAATAGGAGTGATGTTTTAATTTTCATTTCACGAATTAAAAATGCTTAAAGTACTTCGGATGAAGTAATTAAGTTGTCACGACATGGAGTAGAACACGAACTAGAATCGAGATAGAAGAAAAGAAGAACGATTTATGGAATGTGTTCCATCATTCCTAAACCAAGACGTAGATAGTTAAATGATTCACGTTTAAGGGGTTTAGTAAGAATGTTGGCAATATTGTCGATGGGTGACACTTTTTCGATAGAGATGTGTCCTTTCTGGACATTATCACGAAGAAAGTGGTGACGAATTTCGATGTGTTTAGTTTGCGAGTGTTGCACCGGGTTTTTGCTAAGGTCAATCGCGCCTTTATTATCGCACATGATCGGGACGTCGTCGAGTCGAATGTCATAGTCGATAAGAGCGCTTGTTTCATCCATAGTGCTTGTTGACATGCCTTTATGGCGCTTACGTATTCGGCTTCTGTAGTGGATATAGCAAGAGCGGTTTGTTTCTTCGAGAACCAAGATGTTAAACAACATCCCACGAATGTACAAATACCGCTAGTGCTCTTTCTATCCACATAATTTCCCACATGATCAGAGTCAGCATATACCACAATTTTTATGTTGGTCCCCTTAGGATACCATAATCCTAAGTGCGTAGTGCCTTTAATGTATCGAAAGATACCCTTAACCGCTTCAAGATGAGAGGTTTTGGGATCCTCTAGGAGGCGTGCACAAAGGCAGACATCAGGCCTACTTGCCGTTAGGTAGAGTAAACTACCCATCATGCCTCGATACTTGGTACTATCTATTGACTCACACTCTTTGTCTTTTATGAGTTTAGTATCAGAGGACATAGGGGTTTTCATTGGTTTAGAATCTTTTAACCCAAATTTCTTAAGCATTATCTTTAATATTATTTAGATTGATTAAAGAAAATACCTCTTTAATTTGTTTTTTGTTAATCCAGAGGAAGAAGTTAGTTCCACCCATTCATGCTCATCTCGAAACTCAAAGAATGATTGATGTTGGAAAATTTCATCAACATGTATTGAAAGTCGAACGAATATAATATAGTCGACAATATTTGACTGATGATGAGATTTGAACTTTTCTTCCTAGTTAAAAAGTTGTTATCATAGCATTCCCATTTTGTAATCCATGTTTATAAGAAAAAGATTTTAATCTCATACAAGCTTTGGGTGCTTGTTTAAGACCATATAAAGCTTTTTTTAGTTTATAACATGATCCGGTTTTTCAAAGTCAATGAATCCTATAGGTTGTGCCACGTATACCTCCTTATTGATAAAACCGTTCAGGAATGCACCTTTTACATCCATTTAGAATAGCTTAAAATCTAAAGCACAAGCATAAGCTAATAGTATTCTAATAGACTCTAGTCTAGCAACTGGGGCATAAGTTTCATCAAAATTGATGCCCTCTTGTTGATTATATCCTTGGGCGACTAACCTAGCCTTATTTTGAGAAACGACACCGTTATCGTCTAACTTATTTCTAAACACCCACTTAGTTCCTATAATTTTCATATTCTTAGGTTGTGGTACTAACTCCGAAACATCGTTTGCAACGAATTGATTTAATTCTTCTTGCATAGCGATTATCTAACTTTCATCCGTTAAGGCTTCATTCACATTCTTAGGTTCTATAGTTGATATAAAACAAAAGAAGTTACTTTGGTTTTGGGCTTGTGACCTAAGAGTTCTTTGGTTAAGGTTTCCTATGACATTTTCTAATGGATGGTCCCTAGATTCCTTAATATTTACTACTTCATCAATTTCTAAAGTTTCATCCTCAATGTCATTTTCTAGGTTTTTCTTTTTGGTAACCTTAATTGCTTCTTCTTCATCTAAGTTATCATCCACCAAGGGTGATATCTTAGAGGGTGTAGGAGTTTCATCAAATGTCAGTGATTCTTCAATTTTCATTGTATGTTTATTAAGGATGATGTAGGCTTTACTATTTTGGGAGTAACCTAAAAAGACACCTTCGTATGACTTTGGGTCAAACTTAGTGAGGTAGTCTTTGGTGTTTAAAATGAAGAACTTGCTTCCAAACACTCTAAAATAATCAATAGTAGGTTTCCTACCTCTCAAGAGTTCATAAGGTGTTTTTCCTAAGATGGCTCTAATTAGGATTCAGTTGAGGATGTATGTTGAAGTATCTACGGCGTTACACCAAAACTTTTATGGTAACCGTTGTTCATTCAACATGGTTCTACTTATTTCTTGTAGTGTCTTATTTTTCCTTTCTACCACGCCATTTGATTGTGGAGTGCGTGGAGCCGAGAAGTTATGTGTAATACCATTGGTATTACAAAACTCTCCAAATTTCACTTCATTATCAAATTCTCTACCGGTGGTCCGTCCTACTTGACACTATTGAGCATCCTAATTGATTTGTATTTTCTTACTAAAGATTTCAAATTGCTCGAAAGCCTCAGTTTTATTCTTAAGAAATCTTGTCCAAGTATACCTAGAGTAGTCATCTACTATGACTAAGGTGTAGAGGTTTCCTCCGTAACTCCGTACGGTGGATGGACCAAAGAGATCCATATGGAGAAGTTCTAGGCATCTAGTCGTTAAGACTAAATTCTTAGCTTTATGACTAGCGTGAGCTTGTTTTCCAATTTTGCAAGCATCACAGAAATGTTGATCAAACTTAAGCTTAGGTAAGTTTCTAACTAATTCTTTAGATGTTAACAATTAAATGAGACGCATATTGGCGTTCCCTAATCTCATATGCGACAACGTGGAGTTTTCATTAATTGTTGCAAAACAAATTTTGTCTTTCGGCTTATTTCCTAATTTCATCACGTATAAGTCTTTCTTCTTAATACCTCTACCTATAACCTTACCGTTGATGTGTTGTAGTGTAGGGTTGTTTTTTTATATGATTCAAGTTTTAAATTTTTATTTTGCCGACTCAACCAAAAACAACACTTTAACGGGCAGTGTACCCGATCAGTAGTAGTTTCGTGGTAAGTAGGGTGTCGATCACTAAGAGCGAGGTTAAATATATCAATTTAATTAATATCTTGGTTATCTAATCTATGTTAATTCTATCCTATGTTAAACCTATGTCAGTCTAAATCCCAATTCTAATGGAAATGGGGGGTTTTCAGCCTGAGAGACTGGCACAGTTTGGTTGGTGACTATAATCAATTCAAGAAATTGTTACCCATGCAAGCTAATTAACAAAAGATAAAAGAGCGATCAAACCAAATATAAGAAAACTATATTAACCATTATTAATCCGTTTAGAATGTTGGTTTGTTTATTAAGTGCAATGATTTCTTTCTCTCTGGAGGTGGCATATCCATTCTTAAGGACTTAGGCGTTACATCATCATAAGACTAGACATTAATTTTGTCACAATTAAAGCATCCGCATTAGAATGCAATACTTATTTGCTGATTATAATCTATCTTAGGGATTAAGGAAATGGTGATCTTGTTAAACCTTAGCTCATAGAGACTTTACCCACTTACCGCTTAATGGCAATCTATACACTAGTAGTCCACTTGTCCAATTATCCAATGGAATCAGAACATTACTTGTTGAATTACCTGCTAGTCAACACGATCAATAAAATATTGGAAATTTCCTTTTTACTAGTTAAGGCATGAAGACATATCCTAGAACATAGAATTAGAAGGGACAATATTTATGTAACTATTATCTAGGTGTATAAATTACTATAGGAGAGTTATCCGGACTTAGATTCGCTTGGTCCACTTAGCTAAATCCAGTTGATGATAGGTCGCATAAAAAATGCGCGTAAACAAGTATAAATTGTTAAAACATTCAAAAAAGAAACAACGATAAATCAAGAAATCGATATAAACAAATACCAAACATTTAGATCTTCATAATAATGGCTATATACCCGGAGGTTAGCCTTCAACGTCATAATAAAACAAGAGTAATAATTTAGCCAAGAGAAACTAACCGAGTTAACGAATGATACCAAAAACTAAACGATTACTAAAGTATATGGAATTACACGATGTCTCCTATGGAATTGAATACGTTGCTCGACCTCTTCTGCTCTTTTTCTCCTCTGAAAATCAACTTTTATGGTTTAGGTATCGAGAATATGATTTAGCACACTTAAAACTCGTTTTTGAGTTTTCTATTTATAATGTCTGGAAGTCGGTTCAATACGGCGTATCCAATGGGTTGGATACGGCGTATTGGGGATTTCTTGGAGTAGGGACCACGTTTGATATCTTCCAGAATATTATATTGATTCCATATCTTGAATACGGCGTATTGAGTCCTCTGGATACGGCGTATTGATCTTTAATCTTCTATGGTCTTTGGTGAGTGCAGGCACGGATACGCCGTATCTTCTTGATGGATACGGCGTATTGGTCTTCAGAATAGTAATCTTCAAAATATCTTCATTTAAGCTTTAGAATGCGCGCCTTTTGCTATGTTTCACCAATTACTCCATAATTACTGCAATTCTCAAATATAAACGATTAAGTAACAATTCTTTGCAATAACTATACAAAATGGGTTAATATCGTGGGATAAACGATGCTATAAAATAGACGTTATTTGATGTCATCAAATATCCCCCCACTTGAATCCTACTTGTCCTCAAGTAGCCTTTAGAAGTTTACAAAATGTATCATAAGGATAATTTTTCGGTTAAAGCATTTATTCGATCTATTACAAGTACACAACCAAACACGTCACGAAATAGGAATATGAAAACACTCAAATCACTCAACTAATCTATGTGGTAACATGTAACTAATTCGCTCTATTGCTTGGTCGTGACGAGTATTCTATCATAAGCTTGTTAAGGATACACATCTCCACCACTAAAGCCAAGGAGTAACAAGTTTATAAAGGTAAATATGGGTTTTTGTATGGAAAGGCGTACGGTTTGATCATTCTACAATCTTTCACCAGAAGTACCACTCCAACAAGGCAGCTGAAGCACACATACACACCCGGAACGCCAGGATAGACATGAGTGTTTGATCACATCCCCATTCGAATTTAACCAACGGTTAGGATGAAGAATGATATAGGGTAGGAACCTTCTAACTTTCACCAAAAGTCGTAAACCACCAAGGCAGCTGAGACATGCATACATGGACGTAACGACGGAATAGACACGCACGCTCGATCACATCCTTATTCGCGTAAAACCAATGGTTAATCATTAGGCCATTTAAGTGTGTGGATGCAAAATTGTTGTTTATAAATATAAAATCGAGAAACAAATAGATTAAGGCTTAAGTAAAGTTGCGTAGACACTTATTTCCAGACCTTTTTATGAAAGAGATGCAACATATTTACATTGTCTTGTTCATAGCTCAAAAAACAAAAAACCTAAGTTGGTGTTCCCATAACGGTCAACTTCCCAATCATCCCAAAACTTTACATACTCTACAAGGTAAGTGGCGATATCTTCCACTTTGTACAATACTCTACATCATTGATTTTTATCGACGTATCAACTAATAATCGATCATTTGTATA
The DNA here is from genome assembly GCA_026074375.1 of Tanacetum coccineum. Classification (NCBI taxonomy): domain Eukaryota; kingdom Viridiplantae; phylum Streptophyta; class Magnoliopsida; order Asterales; family Asteraceae; genus Tanacetum; species Tanacetum coccineum. The sequence goes on from BQNB010009840.1 coordinate 44,725, forward strand.
ATTCCTTCGGTAATGCTCTTTCGTGAAACATTTATCTTCAAACTTTCTTTCTTTCTCATTTTTTCTTGCAATTTTTCTCTTTTTTTTACTAACTAAACTTCAAATCTCGGTGTAGTTTCACCATCTTCACGATCATAATAATTCCGGATAATTCCTTCGATAATTTCTTTGATCTTTGGATTCACCGTTATTTGTGAATGTAGTAAAATCACATGAGTTTTGACTACTAATATACATTCCCTTTGCAAAAAAATATGTGTAAAATTAACGTGCAAATTTCCAACGCCACCAAAGATTGAAAATGACACAAGACTCGAGAAATACAAACTTTTACTTTATGCAACTACAAACTATAAATTAAAATTATCTAACAGGGTAGGTTAAGGTGTAAGGGTGTAACAAAACAAATAATTGGTGTAAATTCCTAAAGGATTGGCTCTACGGGTTGTTCTAGTGGATCATCACTCTAAAGATGAGAGTGGAAGGGTTTAAACTAGAGGTTAACTAACCGGTGTAGTTAGTTAATAAACAACATGTATAGGCGATTTGGTTGTAATCCTAAGATTTACCAATTTAAACAAGTTACTCCAATTAAATCCATAATACTCATTATTGTGGTCTCGAATAGATATACCAAGCCAAGTTCTAAAGTCTACAACATCACCGGCACACTCATATTTTGTGGAATTTGGGTAAACATTTAGAAACGAAAAGGTTAAATCCTCACAATATCTATCAAGGGTTATTGTGTGCGGGTTATGTAACATGTAATTTCACAAAAGTATGCTTGAAAATTTTTAAATTTGAGCATAATTTAAGCCTTTTATTGTGAAAATTTAGGACAAGTAAACATTCTAATTCCATCCCCCACTTGAATTATACAAACGGTCCTGTTGATATGTAAAACATTAAATACATAGAATTAAATGAATTAGAATGAGAACTCTCCCTGATTTTTGCTCGGTAGATTCTCATTTAATTTATTTTATACGTTATAAGCAAGATGTGTGTTGAAAAAGCCATCTGAGGTTTCAAGACTCCAACACTTCAAGATTTCCAGATTTGTAAATTCTCCACCAATATTCATCGATATTTCCTTCACGAGGTCCTGTGTAAAATATAGGAAAAACAGGTGCATTCCTATCTTGGTATCTACGGTTAATTTAAACTAAACTAAAACAAACTAAATACGGGTCAGACTGTGGATACGGCGTATCAACTAGATGAATACGGCGTATTCGCAGAACTGACAATAATATTTTTTAAAGTGCATGAAAAATAAAGACTGATAACGTCCAGACATTCAGTACGCCGTATGGTTATGGGGGATACGGGGGGGTTACGTATTGAAGTCTGGAAGAAAAGACTAGATAACAATTGGAAATACCATTTACGGGTTGTATCCCGGCAAGCACTTTTGTATACAAAAAGTCTTTAAGTTAGGAATTGCACCAATTTAATCCACCTTATAACAACAATTTAGGTCGAACGGGATGCCAATGGCAATACAAAAAAAAAAATTCTGATTAGGAAAATAAATGACATCCCTTTGTTAAGATGATTCCAAGTCATGATATTAAAATTTAATTCCTTAATAAAAGTTTTAGTTTTGAAAAATTTATTAGATGTATCATGACTTGTTTCCAAAAGCTTATTTGACCCATGTGCATAGGCACCAACATTGGTATTTATTACATTAGGTAACAGTTTGACAAATAAATTCCTCGAAGAGTGTTCAATATCGACTTTATCATTATCATTGTCCGTATCCGTTTTTAATTCATCGGGATAAATTACATTAAAAGGAAATAGATCATTAAAGTTTAAAACATTTTGTTCCTCTTCATCATATTCGGACAATGATATTTCATCTTTTAAATTAAATTCATCGATATGTTGAGGGTTTGAAATCGGTTCAGTTAATAAATCTGATTTGGACGTATGAGCTCATTGTAAACAATGGATGAAAATTTCATTCTCGAAAATCTTTAAAGAAGTCTTACACTATCAAAATACTGCCAATAGGCTTGGGTGATGGAAGCAAAGGCATATTGACTTTATCATTATCATTTTCCGAATCCGTTTTTAAATCATTGACAGAAATTATTTTGTAAGAAAATGAATTTTTGTCGAAAATTATCGTGCAATCTTCATCGTCGGATTCGTCAAATGATATTCTAAAGTCGATTTCATCGTTGTTAAGAGAACTTACCGTAGGCTCACACGAGAGTGCTGCTTCAGATGTTAATGTGTCGTTAAAGACTATAGATGGGAATTCGGTTTCAACAGATCTGAGGTCGTGAACGTCTTCATTATCCCAGATCTTACCATACGTAGCAGTTTCCCAGTTATACACCTTACCACGCCTACGAGCTTTTTCTTCCTCAAGCCTGATATACTCCTCCATAGTAATGTTGGGGTTGTCCATTTGAACCTGTAATAAATTTGCTAGGAAAGAAAACTGTCAAATAGCTTAATACGCCGTATTCAGCGAACTAAATACGCCGTATTGATGATAGAGTCGAATACGCTGCATTGGTTTGAAAAAAATTTATACGTCGTATCAAATAAATTGAATACGCCGTACTGGTTTGAAAAAAAAATTCTACATCGTACTTTGAATAATGCGAAACACACAAACACACAATATCCAAAAAATATACAATGCAAAAAATTAAACACACAAAACAGCAGCAAAAATATGCAAATTAATCTAAGCTACACTAATCCTAATTGGTTAGATCTAATCTAATGTTAAAAACAAAAATATCAAACTAAAAATCATGATTAATTTTCACTCTCCAGCAACGACGCCAAAAACTTGATGTGTTGTAGTGTAGGGTTGTTTTTTATATGATTCAAGTTTTAAATTTATATTTTGCCGACTCAACCAAAAACAACACTTTAACGGGCAGTGTACCCTATCGGTAGTAGTTTCGTGGTAAGTAAGGTGTTGATCACTAAGAGCGAGGTTAAATCTATCAATTTAATTAATATCTTGGTTATCTAATATCTAATCTAAGTCAAACCTATGCTAATCCTATGTTAGTTCTAATCCTAATTCTAACAGGTAAAAGGGGTTTTCAGCCTAAGAAACTGGCACGAGTTTGGTGGTAACTACAATCAATTCAAGACACTTTAACCCACGCTAGCAAATTAACATAAGATAAAAGAGCAGTCAAGCCTTATGATAGAAAACAGTATTAGCCATCATTAATCTGATTAGAAGTTGGTTTGTTTATTCAGTGCAATGATTACTTATCTCGAAGTGGCATATCATTCTTAAGACTTAGGCGGGACTTCATCCTAAGACCTAGACACATTAATTATGTCACAATTAAAGCATCCGCATAAAGCATCCTTATTTGTTGATTATAATCTATCTTAGGGATTAAAGCAATGGTGATCTTGTTAAACCCTAACTCATAGAGACTTTACCCACTTACTGGTTAATGGAAATTTATACTATAGTAGTTCACTTGTCAAACTATCCAATGGAATCAGAACGTCATTTGTTGAATTATCTAGGTTCACCTGCTAGTCAACTTGTTCAATAAACCAAAGGCAATATCTGATATCTAGTTAAGCTAGAAGCGTATCCTAGCTCGGATTTAGCAGGACAATATTTGTGATCCTATGATTCTAGATGTACAAATCACTATATGGAGAGCCATCCCGGCATCTAGATTACTTGGTCCGTATCACTAGATCCAGTTGAATGATAGGTCGCATACAAAAGCACGTAAACAAGTATAAATTGATAAACATAAACAAGCATACAACGATAAATTAAGCAATTAAGATATAAACAAAACCAAACATTCAGATCTTTATAATAATGGCTAATACCCAAAGGTATTAGCCTTCAAACATCATAATTAATACAAGAGTAATGGTCTAGCCAAGGTAAACTGACCGAGTTAAAGAATGATACCAAAAACTGAACGATTACAAAAGTATAAGAAATTACACGTTGTCTCCTATGGATTGGAATGCGTTGTAAGACCTCTTCTGCTCTTTTTCTCCTCTGAAAATCGACTTTTGTGGTTTAGGTATCGAGAATATGATTTAGCATACTTAAAACTCATTTTTGGGTTTTGTATTTATAGGGTCTGGAGTCCGTGTCGATACGGCGTATCCAATATGTTGGATACGGCGTATTAGGGTTTTTTTGGAGTAGGGACTACGTTTGATATCTTCCAGAATATTGACATACTATATCTCCAATACGGCGTATTGGTCTTCACTGGATACGGCGTATTAATCATGTGGTCTTCGTGGTCTTTGGTGAGTGTAGGCACAGATCCGCCGTATCTTCCTTGATGGATATGACGTATTGGTTGTCAGAACAGTAATCTTTAAAATATCTTTGTTTAAGCTCCAGAATGTGTGCCTTTTAGTCAAGTTTCACCAAGTACTCCATAATTATTGCAATTCTCATATACAAACGATTAAGTAACAATTCTTTGCAATAATCATACAAAATGGGTCAATTACATGGGATAAATGATGCTATAAAATAGACGTTATTTGATGTCATCAAATATCCCCCCACTTGAATCCTACTTGTCCTCAAGTAGCCTTTAGAAGTTCACAAAAATGTATCCTTAAGGATATTTTCTGTTAAGCATTTATTTGATTTATTACAAGTACACAACCAAACACCTCACGAAATAGGAAGATGAAAACACTCAAATCACTCAGCTAATCTATGTGGTAACATGTAACTAATTTGCTCAATTGCTCGGTCGTGATGAGTATTCTATCATAGGCTTGACAAGGATACACATATTCACCACTAGAGCTAAGGAGTAACAATTTTATAAAGGTAAATATGGGTTTTTTTATGATAAGGCTTAGGGTTGATTACTCAAACTAATCTTTATCGATACCAATATTCTAGGAGGGCGACAAAGACCACACATACACACTCGTAATGACGGGATAGACACATGTGACTGCTCACTCCTACCTCGAATAAGCTAAAGAGTAGGAATAGTAAAGTAATATAAGGTATGGATCTTCTAACTTTCACCAATAGTATTAAACCAACAAGGCAGCTGAGACATGTATACATGGTCGTAACGATGGAATAGACATGCACGCTCGATCATATCCTCATTTGCGTAAAACCTATGGTTAATGATTAAGTCTCCTCGGGAATAAATTTATCAACTCTCGCGCGCGCATGAGTTAAATATCGATGAAATTACCAAACAATGATCAAGTTCTAAAAATAAAACGTTTGCTAGACACTTTCTCCTCGCACCGTGATCACTCGGATAATGACACAACTATTTACAACGTCTTGATCATAGATCAAAAACAACAACCTAAGTTGGCGTTCCCGTAACGGTCAACTTCCCAATCATCCCATACTATACATAATTTACAAGGAAAGTGGCGATATCTTCCACTTTATACAATACTCTACATCGTCGATTTGTTATCAACGAATAATCGATCCTTCGTGTAATTCCTTCGGTAGCTGCGAAACGATTATCTTTAAACTCTCCTTCTCTTTTTTGTTGCGATTTTTCTAATTTTTTTGATTTTTTTTCCATCTAACTTTATATGAAACTCAGAGTAGTTTCACCATCTTCACGATCATAATAATTCCTTCAGTAATTCTTTGTTCTTCGGGCGTACCATTAATTGCGATGGTAGTAAAAATACATGAGTTTTGACTATAATATACATTCCCATTTGCAATGTGCAAATTCTTCCAACCGTACCAAAATTGACACAAGACTCGGGAAATACAAACTTTACACTTTAAGCAACTAGCAACTGTAAAAATAAACTTAATCTAATAGGGTAGGCTAAGGTATAAAGGTGTAACGAAACAAACAATTGGTGTATTTCGTAAAGGATTGGCTCTACGGGTTGCTCTAGGGGTATCTTACTCTTAAAGTGAGAGTAAACAAAGGGTTTATAAGGGGGTTAACTAATAAGTGTAGTTAGTTAAGAAGCAACATGTAAAGATGTTTTGGGTGTAATCCTAAAATTTATCAATTTAAACAAGTTACTCCATCTAAATCCATAGTACTCATCACTGCGGTCTTGAGTGATGTACCAAGACAAGTTCTAAAGTCTACAACATCACCGGCACACTCATATTTTGTGGAATTTGAGTAAACATTTGGAAACGGATAAAGTTAAATTCTCACAATATCTAACAAGGGTTATTGTTCTAGGTATCTTACTCTTAAAATGATAAATGATGCTATAAAATAGACGTTATTTGATGTGTCGTTGCGTGGTGTATATTTTTATGATTCAAGTTTTAAATTTATATTTTGCCGACTTAACCAAAAACAACACTTTAATGGGCAGTGTACCCGATCGATGGTAGATTCGTGGTAAGTAGGGTGTCGAATCGAGGTTAAATCTCTTAATTTATTAATATTTTGGTTATCTAATCTAAGTTAATTCTAATCTAAGTTAAACCTATGCTAATCCTATGTTAGTTCTAATCCTAGTTCTAACAAGTAAAAGGGGGTTTTCCGCCTGAGAGACTGGCACGGGTTTCGTGGTAACTACAATCAATTCAAGACACTTTAACCCACGCAAGCAAATTAACATAAGATAAAAGAACGGTCAAGCCTTATGATAGAAAACTGTATTAGCCATCATTAATCCGATTAGAAGTTGGTTTGTTTATTCAGTGCAATGATTACTTATCTCGAAGTGGCATATCATTCTTAAGACTTAGGCGGGACTTCATCTTAAGACCTAAACACATTAATTCTGTCACAATTAAAGCATCCGCATAAAGCATCCTTATTTGCTGATTATAATCTATCTTAGGGATTAAAGCAATGGTGATCTTGTTAAACCCTAGCTCATAGAGACTTTACCCACTTACTGCTTAACGGCGATTTATACACTAGTAGTCCACTAACCAAGTCTTTACCAATTAATTAGAACGTACTCGTTGATCCCAAGGGTCACCTACCGGTCCAACTAAGCTCACAATCTAAAGGCAAAGATAGGTCGTTAATTGTGATCCTATTGGTCTAGATGTATAAATTACTATATGGAGAGCTATCCCGGCATCTAGATTACTTGGTCCGTATCACTAGATCCAGTTGAATGATAGGTCGCATATTAAAGCACATAAACAAGTATAAATTGATAAACATAAACAAGCATACAACGATAAATTAAGCAATCGAGATATAAACAAAACCAAACATTCAGATCTTCATAATAATGGCTAATACCCAAAGGTATTAGCCTTCAAACATCATAATTAATACAAGAGTAATGGCTTAGCCAAGGTAAACTAACCGAGTTAACAAATGATACCAAAAACTGAACGATTACAAAAGTATAAGAAATTACACGTTGTCTTCTATGGATTAGAATGTGTTGCAAGACCTCTTCTACTCTTTTTCTCCTCTGAAAATCGACTTTTGTGGTTTAGGTATCGAGAATATGATTTAGCACACTTAAAACTCGTTTTTGAGTTTTGTATTTATAGGGTCTGGAAGTCGGTTCGAGATACGGCGTATCCAAGGATTGGATACGCGTATTGGAGATTTCTTGGAGTAGGGACCACGTTTGACATCTTCCAGAATATTCACATACAATATATCCAATACCGGCGTAGTGGACTTCTCTGGATACGACGTATAAGCGTGTTTCCTTGTGGTCTTTGGTGAGTACAGCACGATAGCCGTATCTTCCATGATGGATACGGCGCTTGGTTATCCAGAATCATTTAATCTTCAAATATCTTCATTTAAGCTTCAGAATGCGCGCTCTTTTGCTAATATTCACCAAGTACTCCATAATTACTGCAATTCTCAAATATAAACGATTAAGTAACAATTCTTTTGCAATAATTATAACAAAATGGTTAGAAAAACATGATAAATAATGCTATAAAATGGAACTTTTTTTGATGTCATCAAATATCCCCCAATTGAATCATACTTGTCCTCAAGTAGCCTTTAGAAGTTTATAACATGTCATCCCTAAGGATATTTTTCAGAAGATGAACCATCACCCTCAAAGAACGGATATTCAGACTCTTCGCCTTCACTTCTCCTTGGAGGCATCTTAATCAGGAACTTCGGCTCTTGATACCAACTGATGTAGTGAAATAAAGAGATAACAAATTGAATCTGTTGATTCCAACGAATACCAGAAACAATCTTCCAACTATCGTTGATTCAAAAGAATACCGATAATCAGGCAAACTCCAACAATCGTTGATTCAAACGAATACCGATTATTAAGAGAATCTTAGCAAACCGCCAAGAACAAAGCAAAGCTTTTATTATTAAAACTCAAAGATATATATCCCAATACAAAGAAAATATCTAATATTTATAGGAAAACAAAAGACCTTTCATTTTCCCTAAATTTATAACCAATTAGAAATTAAATACTATCCTAATCACAATTTATTGTCAAACTTAAATAACATTAAAGAAAATTAATGTCTTGTTTTGACTATGCGTTTTGAGTTTGACTAGAAGTTGAAACCGCATCATTCTCCCCCACTTAAAAAAACTCGTCCTCGAGTTTGCCTTACTCGTCCCTTCTACTCGTAGCATCCAAATTTGTATCCCTTGCATCAAATGTCCTTTCTTTATAATGACTCGACCTCGAACCTTGATCGTCTTAAAACCAAACTTATCGACCATGGGTTTAGCTTTCAAATACCCTTCTTGATATTTTTTGTCAATCAAAATACCAATCTCGACCAAATTACCTTTTTGCAACCAAATTAACTCATGAGGGTTTGAATATACGATTTTTGAAAAATCAACACTTACAGTAGTTTGGATCATTGAAGAGCAAAGATCATTAGCCACAACTACGACGTCTTCGATGTTGTCTTCTTCCCCGCCAAATGTTCCTTTCCCAATAAATCCTTCTTCCTCCTCAATGACATCTTCAATATCGGTATCATAAAGTGGCATCGATTCTTCTTCATATTGATCATCATCAAATACTGGAGGTCCTTCATAATCATTACCCGCCACACCATAATACCCCCATTCATCAGAAGATGAACCATCACCCTCAAAGAACGGGATATAAGATAAATATAAACATAAACAATGAAATTACAAAAACTACGAAACCACGAAACATGACATATTGTGAAGGCATAATTGCATCATTCTCCCCGCATCATTCAACTGATGTAGTGAAAAATAAGGAACACACGAATTGACGTAATAAAAAGAAGAAGATACCAACCTGATGTAGACTAATAAACAAGATAACACAAATTGGATCTGTTGATTCACCCGAATACCAGAAACAATCTTCCAACTATCGTTGATTCAAAAGAATAGCGTAATTAGGAGACTCCAACAAGCTTTGATTCAAACAAATTGATTATTAAGAGAATCTTAGTTAATCCGCAAAAATGATTTAAAGAAAGCTTAATTACCAATATCAAAATATTAAACCATATATAAAACCATATCCTACACCAAATCCTTGCACCTCCTTTTATAGGAGAAGGAGTGCTTACATGTTTGCCTTCTAGGGCGATGTGGGATATAAGATAAATATAATATAAACTACGAAATACAAAAACTACGAACGCATGAACTGCATTATGGGTGAAGGCATAATAGTATCATTCTCCGCATCATTCTCCCTCCATTGAAAAAAACGTGTCCTCAAGTTTGCCTCACTGTTAACTTGTACTTGTTAGATCTAACTTTGTATCCCCTTCATTAAATTTCCTTTCTTTATAATGACCCAACCTCGAACCTTGATCGTTTTAAACCCTAACTTATCATCCATGGGTTTAGCTTTCAAATACCCTTCTTGATATTTTTTGCCAATCAAAATACTAACATCGACCAAATTACCTTTTTGCGACCAAATTAACTCATGAGGGTTTGAATCTATGGTTTTTGAAAAATCAACACTTAAAGTAGTTTGTATCATTGAAGAGCAAAGATCATTAGCCACAACTACAACGTCTTCCATGTTTTCTTCTTCTTCACCAAATCCTCCTTTCCTAACAAATCCTTCTTCCTCCTCAATGAAATCTTTAATATCGGTATCATAAACCGGCATTAATTCTTCTTCAAATTGATCATCATTAAATACTGGGGCTTCTTTATAATCGTCATCAAATACTGGGGCTCCTTCATAATCGTCACTTGCCACACCATAATCTCCCCATTCATTAGAAGATGAACAATCACCCTCAAATAACGGATTTCCTAATTCTTCGTCTTGCTTCTTCGACCGTTTTGTTCCTTACATTTCTTAGATTCATCATATCTTCATTCTTGTCGATTAGCAAATTGATCAACAGACTGATCTAATTGCTCCTCCATTCTTGCCATAATACACTCATAAACATCATTAATATTCCTGGTTCTCCTTGGAGGCATCTTAATCGGGAACTTTGGCTCTTCTATCAACTGATGTAGTGAAAAGAAAGAAGACACGAATTGACGTAATTAAAAAAATAGATACCAACCTGATGTAGACTAATAACAAGATAACACAAATTGGATCTGTTGATTCACCTGAATACCAGAAACAATCTTCCAACCATCGTTGATTCAAAGAATCCGATAATTAGACAACTCCAAAACAATCATTTGATTCAAATCGAATACTGATTATAAAGAATCTTAGCAACTGCCATGATATTGATTAAAGCAAACGCTTTATTACCAATATCAAAATTATTAAAACATATATAAAACTATCCTACACCAAATCATTGCACATCCTTGTTATAGGAGAAGGAGTGCTTACTGTTACCTTCTAGGGCGATGGGGATATAATATAAAAATAACTTAACGAGAAGTTACAAAACTACAAAACCACGAAACACGACATATAGTGAAGCCATAATTGCATCATTCTCCCCGCTCAGTTTTCAGTCTGAGAGACTTGGCAGGGTTTGGTGGTGACTCGAATCAATTCAAGACACTTTAACCCACGCAAGCAAATTAACATAAGATAAAAGAACGGTCAAGCCTTATGATAGAAAACTGTATTAGCCATCATTAATCCGATTAGAAGTTGGTTTGTTTATTCAGTGCAATGATTACTTATCTCGAAGTGGCATATCATTCTTAAGACTTAGGCGGGACTTCATCTTAAGACCTAAACACATTAATTCTGTCACAATTAAAGCATCCGCATAAAGCATCCTTATTTGCTGATTATAATCTATCTTAGGAATTAAAGCAATGGTGATCTTTTAAACCCTACCTCATCGAGACTTTACCCACTTACTGCTTAATGGAAATTTATACTCTAGTAGTCCACTTGTCCAACTATCTAATGGAATCAGAACTTTATTTGTTGAATTATTTAGGTTCACCTGCTAGTCAACTTGTTCAATAAACCAAAGGCAATATCTGATATCTAGTTAAGCGAGAAGCGTATCCTAGCTCGGATTTAGCAGGATAATATTTGTGATCCTATGTTTCTAGATGTATAAATCACTATATGGAGAGCCATTCTGACATCTAGATTACTTGGTCCGTATCACTAGATCCAGTTGAATGATAGGTCGCATACTAAAGCACGTAAACAAGTATAAATTGATAATCATAAACAAGCATACAATGATAAATTAAGCAATCGGGATATAAACAAAACCAAACATTCAGATCTTCATAATAATGGCTAATACCCGAAGGTATTAGCCTTCAAACATTATAATTAATACAAGAGTAATGGCTTAGCCAAGGTAAACTAACCGAGTTAACGAATGATACCAAAAACTGAACTATTACATGTATAAGAAATTACACGTTGTCTCTTATGGATTGGAATGCGTTGCAAGACCTCTTCTGCTCTTTTTCTCCTCTGAAAATCGACTTTTGTGGTTTAGGTATCGAGAATATGATTTAGCACACTTAAAACTCGTTTTTAAGTTTTCTATTTATAGGGTCTGGAGTCGGTTCGATACGGCGTATCCAATGTCTTGGATACGACATATTGAGGGTTTTTTGGAGTAGGGACCACGTTTGATATCTTCTAGAATATTCACATACTATATCCCCAATACGGCGTATTGGTCTTCTCTAGATACGGCGTATTGATCTTATTTCCTTTGTGGTCTTTAGTGAGTGCAGGCACGAATACGCCGTATCTTCCTTGATGGATACGGCGTATTGGTTATCAGAACAGTAATCCTCAAAATATCTTCGTTTAAGCTCCAGAATGCGCGCCTTTTTGTTAATATTCACTAAGTACTCCGTAATTACTGCATTTATCAAATACAAATGATTAAGTAATAATTTTTTATAATAATTATACAAAATGGGTTAATTACATGGGATAAATGATGCTATAAAATAGACATCATTTGATGTTATCAAATATCTCCCCACTTGAATCCTACTTGTCCTCAAGTAGCCTTTAGAAGTTAATGAAAAATTTATCCCTAAGGATATTTTCTGTTAAAGCATTTATTTGATCTATTACAAGTACACAACCAAACGCCTCACAAAATTAGAAGATGAAATCACTCAAATCACTCAACTAATCTATGTAGTAACATGTAACTAATTCGATCAATTGCTCGGTTGTGACGAGTATTCTATCATAAGCTTGGCAAGGATACACATCTCTACCGCTAAAGCTAAGGAATAACAAGTTTATAAAGGTAAATATGGGTTTTTATGATAAGGCTTAAGGTTGATTACTCTAACTAAATTTTATCGATACTAATATTCTAGGAGGGCGACAAAGACCACACATACACACCCGTAACGAAGGGATAGACACATGTGACTGCTCACTCCCACCTCGAATAAGCTAAAGAGTAGGACTAGTAGAGTAATATAGGGTATGGATCTTCTAACTTTCACCAATAGTAATAAACCAACAAGGCAGCTAGATACGGCGTATTGATCTTATTTCCTTTGTGGTCTTTAGTGAGTGCAGGCACGAATACGCCGTATCTTCCTTGATGGATACGGCGTATTGGTTATCAGAACAGTAATCCTCAAAATATCTTCGTTTAAGCTCCAAAATGCGCGCCTTTTGCTAATATTCACCAAGTACTCCGTAATTACTGCAATTCTCAAATATAAATGATTAAGTAACAATTCTTTGTAATAATTATACAAAATGGGTTAATTAAATGGGATAAATGATGCTATAAAATAGACGTTATTTGATGTCATCAAATATCCCCCCACTTGAATCCTACTTGTCCTCAAGTAGCCTTTAGAAGTTTATAAAAATGTATCCCTAAGGATATTTTCCGTTAAAGCATTTATTTGATCTATTACAAGTACACAACCAAACACCTCACGAAATAGGAAGATGAAAACACTCAAATTACTCTACTAATCTATGTGGTAACATGTAACTAATTCACTCAATTAGTTAGTCGTGACGAGTATTCTATCGTAAGCTTGGCAAGGATACACATCTCCACTGCTAAAGCTAATGAGTAACAAGTTTATAAAGGTAAATATGGGTTTGTATGATAAGGCTTAGGGTTGATTACTCTAACTAATCTTTATCGATACCAATATTCCAGGAGGGTGACAAAGACCACACATACACACCCGTAACGATGGGATAGACACATGTGACTGCTCACTCCCACCTCGAATAAGCTAAAGAGTAGGACTAGTAGAGTAATATAGGGTGTAGATCTTCTAACTTTCACCAATAGTAATAAACCAACAAGGCAGCTCAGACATGCATACATGGCCGTAACGACGGAATAGACATGCACGCTCGATCACATCCTTATTCGCATAAAACCTATGGTTAATGATTTGGAAAGGGAAGTAAATTGTTGTTAAATAAAATTTATGAAACAAATAGATTAAATCTAAAATACATGTTGCTAGACACTTATTCCATTCTGTTACCATGATAGAGACACAACTATTTACAACCTCTTGATCATAGATAAAAATCAACAACCTAAGTTGGCGTTCCCGTAATGGTCAACTTCTCAATCATCTTATACTTTACATAATTTATAAGGCAAGTGGTGATATCTTCTACTTTATACAATACTCTACAGCGTCGATTTGTATCAACGAATAATCGATCCTTTGTGTAATTCCTTCGGTAGTTACGAAATGATTATCTTCAAACTTTCCTTATCTTTTTGCGACTTTTCTAATTTTTTTGATTTTTTTTGCTAACACTATACTATGAAACTCGATGTAATTTCACTATCTTCACGATCATAATAATTTCAGATAATTCCTTCGATAATTCTTCATTCTTCGGACATACCATTAATTGTGTTGGTAGTAAAAATACATGAGTTTAGACTATAATATACATTCCCATTTGCGATGTGTAAATTCTTCTGACCGTACCAAAGATAGAAAGTTTTGAAACAAGACTCAGGAACTATAAACTTTACACTTTAAGCAACTAGAAATTGTAAAATAAACTTAATCTAACAGGGTAGGCTAAGGTGTAAAGGTGTAACGAAACAAATAATTGGTGTAGTTCCTAAAGGATTGGCTCTACGGGTTATTCTAGGGGTATCTTACTCTTAAAATGAGAGTAACCAAAGGGTTTATACGGGGGTTAACTAAGCAGTGTAGTGAGTTAATAAGCAACATGTAAAGGCGATTTGGGTGTAATCCTAAAATTTACCAATTTAAACAAGTTACTCCATCTAAATCCATAGTACTTATCATTGTGGTCTCGAGTGATATACCAAGCCAAGTTCTAAATTTTAGCATAATTTAATCATTTTAGTGTGAAAAATGGGACAAGTAAACATTTTAATTCCATCCCCCCATTTGAATTAAACAACGTCCTCGTTGTATATATAAAACATTAAATACGGGAATTTAAAAGAATTAGAATGAGAAACTCTCGTGATATTTGCTCGGTAGATTCTCCATGTTGAGTTTATTAGCAAGATTGTGTTGAACAGCCACCTTGAAGTTTCAAGACTCCAACAATTCAATATCTCCAAATTTGTAAATTATCCACCAATATTCGTCGATATTTCTTTCACAATGTCCTGAGTAGAAAAATAGGAAAAACGTGCATTCCTATCTTGGTACCTACGGTTAATTTAAACTAAACTAAACAAAACTATACAGGAGACCGATACGCCGTATCCATAAACTAGAATACGCTGTATTGAGAAACCTGTAAAAAGGATCTAAATACGGGTCAGACTATTGAATACATCAGATCATGTGCATAAATATGCCGTATTGACAGAACTGACAATAATATTTTAAACTGCATAAAAATAAAGACTGATAACGTCCATACAATCAATACGCCGTATGGTATGGAGTGGATACGCCGTATTGATGTCTGGGAAGACAGAATCGATAAAATTAAATCATTTAAAGTACCTTAGCAATGTGGTCCTTCAAGTCTTCGTCAATCCATCCGTGGTATGCATTCTTTTGTAATTCCTCTAAAATTCCTTGCTGAGTTCAATGTTTTTATTGTTATTGGTGATAGAAAGATTTGATTTAGTTTGAGCCTTTTCCATGTTTTCATTTAGAATCAGTTCAACCATGACTTCTTATAGCTCCTAGTTCAATCAACTAGCTCTGATAAGAATTATCTGTAAAAAAGTAAAAGTATTAGCAGGATTTTCTCTAAAGAAAGATAGAAAAAAATTTAATATGAAAATCAAATATGAAAACCAAGATTCTGATTCTGTTTCAGATGATCGATACGTCGTATTCAATTGAAGTGAATACGCCGTATTAATCTTTTGAGAGAATACGCTGTATTGGACAGAGAGTTAGATACGCCGTATCTAATGGTGGTAGGTACGCCGTATCCAATGGTGTTGGATACGCAGTATCGAGTTATCGACCGGAATAGTGTATTAGGAAAACAATTAAATTAAACACACAAATATACAAGCAAACAATTAAAGACAAACAAATATACAAAATATACAAGAATATACACTAATCTAAATTACACTAATCCTATGGGTTAGATCTAAATGCTAAAAAACAAAATATAAAATAAAAATCAAGATTAATTTTCACTCCCCAGCAGCTGCGCCAAAAACTTGATGTGTCGTTGTGTGGTGTATATTTTTATGATTCAACTTTTAAATTTATATTTTGCCGACTCAACAAAAAACAACACTTTAACGGGCAGTGTACCCGATCGGTGGTAGATTCGTGGTAATTAGGGTGTTGAACACTTGAAGCGAGGTTAAATCTCTCAATTTATTAATACTTTGGTTAACTAATCTAAGTTAATTCTAATCTAAGTCAAACCTATGCTAAACCTATGTTAGTTCTAATCCTAATTCTAACAGGTTAAAGGGGGGTTTTTTAGTCTGAGAGACTGGTACAGTTTGGTGGTGACTACAATCAATTCAAGACACTTTAACCCACGCAAGCAAATTAACAGAAGATAAAAGAGCGGTCAAGTCTTATAATAGGAAACTATATTAGCCATCGTTAATCCGAATAGAAGTTGGTTTGCTTATTCAGTGCAATGATTACTTATCTCGAGGTGGCATATCATTCTAAAGACTTAGGCGGGACTTCATCCTAAGACCTAGACACATTAATTCTGTCACAATTAAAGCATATGCATAAAGCATCCTTATTTGCTGATTATAATCTAACTTAGGGATTAAAGCAATGGTGATCTTGTTAAACCCTAGCTCATAGAGACTTTACCCACTTACTGCTTAACGACTCCTTATATACTAGTAGTCCACTGTTTGAGTCTTTACCAATGGATTAGAACGTACTTGTTGCTACCAAGGTCACCTTATGGCTCAACTAAGCTCACAATCAAAGGGCAAAGATAGGTTAATATTTGTGAACCTATGATTCTAGATATATAAATTGCAATATGGAGCGCTATCCCGGACTCTTAGCCTACGCCCAAACAACACCAAAGTTACAGCGCATTAAATATGTAGGACAAGGACCCAGTGAATTATAGTCGCATACTTAAGACACGGTAAACAAGTATAAATTGATAAACATAAACAAGCAATCAATGATAAATTAAGCAATCGAGAATATAAACAAAACCAAACATTCAGATCTTCATAATAATGGCTAATACACAAAGGTATTAGCCTAAAACATTCCAAAAAAAAATAAAAAAAAATTAATACAAGAATTAATGCTAGCCAAGGTAAACTAACCGAGTTAACGAATGATACCAAAAACTGAACGATTACAAAAGTATAGGATATTACACGTTGTCTCCTATAGATTGGAATGCGTTGCAAGACCTCTTCTGCTCATTTTCTCCTCTAAAAATCAACTTTTATGGTTTAGGTATAGAGAATATGATTTAGCACATTTAAAACTCATTTTTGAGTTTTCTATTTATAGGGTCTGGAGTCGTTTGATACGGTGTATCCAATGTCTTGGATATGGCGTATTGGGGTTTCTTAGAGTAGGGACCACATTTGATATCTTCTAGAAAATTCACATACTATATTTCCAATACGGCATATTAGTCTTCTCTGGATACGGCGTATTTATCATGTTTTCTTTTGTGTCTTTGGTGAGTGCAGGCACAGATACGCCGTATCTTCCTTGATGGATATGGCATATTGGTTGTCAGAATAGTAATTTTCAAAATATCTTTGTTTAAGCTCCAAAATGCGTGCCTTTTAGTCAAGTTTCACCAAGTACTCCATAATTACTGCAATTCTCAATATAAACATTAAGTAACAATTCTTGCAATAATCATACAAAATATGTTTAATACATAGGAATAAATTATGCTATATAAATAGACGTTATTTGATGATATCAGTAACTTTATAGACCTCTATCTTCACTACCTTAGCTGCTAACGGTATGTTTCCTAGTTATGGTAATTAAATGTTAATTATTTGCACTATATGAATAGATCTGTTGCGTAGCTCATAAAATATTAATTGTAATATTATTGTTATTCAGATGACAATTTCCAACATATATTTCCCTAGCTCTATGCTCTATTTATGCAATCTTCCTGCTATTTTTGGGTTTGACAGCACCTGCTTGATTGGCTAGTCCATGATAACAACAATTGAGTGTGCTTGGAAGTACCTTTTTAGCCGTTTGCTACCGTATACTAAAGCTAGTACTAATTTTTCCATTGGTGTGTAATTTATTTCTGGACCTGTAAGGCACGGCTAACGAAATAGATTGGCATTTGCTTTTCCTCCCTTTCGGTCATCAAAACTGCGCTCACGGCTTCTCTTGCTGCCGCAAGGTAAACAATAAGTTCTTCCTTTTCCATAGGTGTGGTTAGTGTGGGTAGTTCTGCTATTAGCCTTTTCATTTGTTTGAATGCGGTTTCTGCTTTCGCGGTCCATTGAAAGTCACTCTTCTTTGTGCATTTCTTTAAAGTTTTAAAGAATGGTAGTGACTTTTCTGCTGACTTAGCCAGGAATCTGTTTAGGCTTGCTAACTTTCCATTTAGCTTTTGCACGTCTTTTAGACATTTTGGGGAAGGTAGGCTTAGGACGGCTTCTACCTTATCCGGACATACCTTTATCCCTTTAGTGTTTACCATATATCCTAGGAATATTCCCTCTTCAACCCCAAAAGTGCATTTCTTTGGGTTTAGCTTCATGTTTATTTTTCTTAGGGTCTTTAATGTTTCTTCGATGTCTCTTATTATTTC
Source organism: Tanacetum coccineum (assembly GCA_026074375.1). Lineage (NCBI taxonomy): Eukaryota > Viridiplantae > Streptophyta > Magnoliopsida > Asterales > Asteraceae > Tanacetum > Tanacetum coccineum. The sequence continues at coordinate 63,304 of BQNB010009840.1, forward strand.
TTGTTTCGTGAGGCTTTTTATTACCAGATCGTCCACGTACACCTTCAAGTTTCTGCCAATTTGTTTCTGAAATGCTTTGTCTACCAAACGTTGGTAAGTTGCTCTGGCATTCTTCAAACCAAAAGGCATTTTTGAGTAGCAAAATATCCTTGGCTGGATATGAACGCCATTTTTCTTCATCCTTCTTTGCAATTTTAATTTGGTAGTATCCTTTGTATGCGTCTAGGAAGCACTTGAAGGGGTATTCGCAAAAGGATTACACCTTCCAATCTATCTCTGGGGGTGGATAACCATCTTTAGGACATGACTTGTTTAGGTCTTTAAAGTCCACACACATCCTCCAGCTATCGTCGTACTTCTTTACCATTACCGGATTTGACAGCTAGCTATGATAATGAACTTTCTTCATGATGTTGGCTTCCACATATCTTTTGACTTCCTCTTTTATTGCCTTGTTTCTTTTTGGTGCTTGGCTTCTTTTCTTTTGCCTGACTGAGGAACATCCTTCACGAACGTTCAACCAGTGTTCCGCTACGTACCGCAGAACCCCTTGTCATGTCCGCTGGTTTCCAAGCAAATATGTCTAGGTTGCGCCTAAGTAAGCTGCACAACTTCTTTCGCCCCTCTTCCGTTAGAGTGGAACCTATTGCTAGTGTTTGCTCTAGGTACTCTGAATGAATTGCCACTTTGATTCTTTCCTCCACGACTCGGTTGCTGGCGGAAGGCTATACTTCCGGTCCTGAGACCATCATGCACTCTAGTGGGATAAGCTTATTGCTTCATAGTGTGACTATTCCTCCCTGGACTGGGAATTTCAACATTCCATGAGCTGTTGATGGTACTGCTTGAATTTTCCTTACTCCTGGCCTCCCTATGATCCCATTGTATGGAGATGGTGATCTTACCACCACAAAGTTCATTTGTGTGTACGTTGAATATTCCGTATCAAATATTTTCACTGATAGTGATATTTGTCCTATTGGCCATATGATTTCTCCGTTGAAACCAATGAGGAGTGCGGTGGCCGAAACCATTTGACTTTTTACTTCCGGACAAAGCTTGTTGAAGTAATGTTCATATAGTATTGTTTGAAAGCCTCCCCTAGTCCTACATAATGAGCGATGTATGAAATGGCCTCCTATTTTCGCTTTGATAATCATGGGGACTTCTGTTCCGTCTTCATCTCCTAGGGGCGGGAACGAGATTCTTGATCAGGGGAGAAGCTTTGTGTGACCCTTTGCCTGGCTACCCTTTGCCAGGGTCGGACCATTAAAATTTCCAAAGCTTTGTCCCTTCCTGACGCTTCTCCCTTCTTCACTACCTTCGGCTGGTCCTTTCCACTGCCTTGTTTTAGTTCCTTGATTACGTGTGATAGCTTTCCAGCCTTAGTTAGTTCTTTGATTTGTATTTTCAAATGCATGTATTCATCAGTTGTATGCCCTACTTCCCCATGGAATTCACAGAATTTGTTATTATTTCTTTTTTGGCAAAGCTTGAAATTTGCCCTTATCTAAAGCCAAAATTTCCTTTGGGGATTTTTTTAAGGAGTGTGAACCTGTCATGTCTTCGCTTTGACCTTTGTTGGTTCATGAAGTCTCCCCTTTTGTTAAAAAAAATTCGCCCGATTTCCTGCTCCTTCCATGCCGAAAGTGTTTTCTTCTGTGCCTGGTGGGAAGTCGCTATGTCCCCCCTGAGGAACACTGTGGTTGCCCTCATCATTTCATCCATTGATTTTAGGTTGTTGTCATGTAGACGTTTAATCAGTTCGGGGTTGGTGATTTTGTGCATGAATCCTGAGATTCTCATACATTCTGGAGCTCCTTTGACATGCCTACTTTTAGACTTGAATCTTTGCACAAAATCCTCTGTAGATTCCCCTTCCCTTTGTTTGATATGATGAATCTCTACATGATCTTTGATACACTTCTTTTGTTGAAGAAATTCGCTAGGAATGCCTTTTTTAGGTCATTGTAGTTGTCCACGGATTCTGGGGGTAGATCATCGAACCATACTCCCACCCTAACGGATCCAGTAAGCATAGGGGGGGGTGGGGGGGGGAGGAGATAAACATGTGGTTCACCATGTTGCCGATTGCCAAGCTTCCACTTTTGCAGCCGCTTGGAAAATTTTCAAATGGTCCTTTGGATCTTCGCTTTCGTCATATGTTTTAACATTACTTGGCATCCGGGTCTTTTTTGGGAAGTCAAAGTAACGGATGCGGGGTGTGAAGGGATCTGTTTCTTCACACACCCATGGTTGGGATAGGTCGTCTTCTTTAATGCTTGACTTTTGTTTTTCGACCTTGACTTCCAGCATCCTCCTCCTTTATCTTCACTTTCTGAAAACGCTTCCGTTCTCTATAAAGATACCTCTTTGTGGTAACGCTTTCTGGGAATGGGTTTTGCTTTTCTTGAATGGTAACTTTGGTAATGAATTTTTTGCTTCTCTTTGGACGTTTTGGTGTCGTTGTGTTTTGGAGTCACTCGAGCGTGCAGACACACTTCTTTCTTTACCTCCCAGCCTATTGAATACACCTTTTTTCCTTTCTTCCCAACCTTGTAAACACCGCTTCTCTCTTGGAATCCCTTTGTCTAGGTGATTCTAAGCCATCACGACCTATCCTGGATAAGACGCTGAGGGTTGGTTCAGGGCTTTAGGATGTGCTATTGGAACGTCTAGACTTTTACCTCCCTCCGCGTTCCCCTTTTATGTCCGGTGTTCTTGATTCAGAGTGTTGTGACAGTTCTTTGATCTTTAAGCTTCTTCTTGAACATCCTTCAAAGTTAAGACGGGCTTTCACTTCTTTCAGCTTATCCTACTGGGTTTTTTCTTAGTGAACCTTTTCATCTATGAGTGGCAATAACTGATGGTAATGCTTGTCGCAATTCTCCTAGAGGGCTGCGTCGGACACAGGCCTGTTTGGGTTTCTAGGGTTTGCTCATTCCCCTTCCCCACTGTATTTTTCATGACGGATGTGGGTAAAGTAGGAATGGACGCTGCTTGTGTGCTCATGGTGAGTATTTTGAGAAATGCAGTTGTGTACCGGTCCCACAGATGGCGCCATTTTGTTAGTACAAAATGCGTGATAGGATATGAGGTGGGCTTAGGTTGCTTATTGAGCTGGACCCGCAAGCTATCTTTGGGCTAGATCTTGTACTAAACAAAGTAGTTCGGATGATTTCCTGCACAAATGAAGGTAAACCGTCAGTCTTACCATAGGGACGGACCCCGCGATTAGACTCCAGCATGAGAGTAAGAAAACATGTTGTCAGAGATATGTGTATGTATTATAAAGAGTGAGAAAATCATACCATTTGGAGTGTCAGAGAATTCCTTTTATAGGCGAGTCTAGTACTAGGGTTTCCTAGTATTTCGCCTATTATCGTAATGACTAGAGTGGGACCCTTGTCGGGTAAGGGTTCGTAGTTATCGTGAGTACGGACACGGATTATCTTTCGTGGATGTCGACTAATCCGCTGATGGCTTGCGGGAGTGGCCTATGACCAATCCGTGTCCGTCTTGTTGTATTCGGGATGTGGCCGGTGTGACTTTAGGCTTAGTTCCGGCCCATTATGCTTGTTATCTATTACATTTAGGCCAAGGCCCTAATATGATAGTACAGCCCAAGCCTTTGGGCCTGCTTTACCTACCGTACGTCATCAGTTGTATTTGCGTAGAGGTTCACCCATGGAGGTAAATATATCACACATAACATGAGAAGAAATTATGACAACTCTTGAACTGGCACACTAAATATCTTCAAAACGCGACCAATAAGTTTGCTGCGGTTGATAGTTATGGTTAGTTGATTAACTCTTGGTCTGTAGTTAATCCCTTAATATCTTACCTAATGATAGATCTGGCACCCATGGAGGTAAATATATCACACATAACATGATCTGGCACACCAAATCTCTTCAAAAACATGGTCAATAAGTTTGCTGCCGTTGATAAATATGGTTAGTTCCAAAACTTGTGGTCTGCAGTTGATCCCTCAGCATCTCACCTTTGTTGGGTTTAATCGGTCATTAATGGTGTTTTTAATTAACCCATTACACCTACTGCCATTACATAGGATAGTTGTTACTATCCTTATTATGTCTTTTATGAGTTTATGAGTTACGAATTAGAAGTAATGTTTGCAATAAGTTTTCTACTTTCGGTTATGTTTTATGTCTTAATTGTAAGCCTATATAAGAGGCCATGATGATGTGATTTAGTATTACTTCTCTTTTAGTTATAGCACCTTATTTTTCTACATTCACTTTTAATATATACTAGTGGTTTGTTTCAGTTTCGTGGCTACTGATCTTTACAACCCTTATGATAGATACAGTTAGAACCGCCAATTAAACTTCTTTTATTTATTTTTCCTTGTTGTTCCACTCATAGAACCTGGCAAAATATTATTGGTCATCCGAGTACTACTTAGAGTTCAAAGAAGCTGCTATGAGAAGTACGTGTTGATCATGAACTTGAACAAGTTAACGGTTACATTTTTTTCTCTAAGACTAAGCTCTTTACATTTCCCTGACAGTCCTTTTTACCAAGACCACATATTAAGTGACCACCTAGCCATGATGCTCCCCCCCCCCCCACCCCCAAATGGGGGGGGGGGGGGACCCCCCCACATGGTTCTTATGTAAGTGGTTTGTACTAAAAAAGACAAGAAGCCGTCACCCAAGGTATAATGTCTACGAAATCTACATCATGGCAATACGCAACCAGACAATGTGTGACCTAACCCATTAGCCGTGGTGCATATGGTAAGGAAGAACTTGACATCATCATGGAACCACGAGTGTCGGGCAGTTAAGCTATGACAAGGCTAAGGCTGAGCCAATACACTTCTTGTGGTTCTACAATCTCATGGGTATTATTAGCAATGTAGAGCTACTGTTGGTATTGGGTACTTATACACGTTTTCAGTCCATTACCATAGCACATAATTAGGTGAAAGCTTAACAACAGAATAACGTTAAGCACATGATATTGTAAATTTAACGAGTGTATAAACAAAATGGGTAAATGGTATCCCCTCCGTCCCAAAATTAAAGTTTACATTTTCATTTTAAGATATCCCAAAATAATAGTTTTTTGTAGGTGGGGATGATATTTGATCGGTTGATGAGTGTAATGATTCCGCTCTTCCTAAATTGTATATTTTTTTGTCTCGTGACAATAATTTAAGACCAGAGGTAGTACTTTATTACGAAAGTTCAAATATTTACAGCCGATCAAAAATTGGGTCAAGATAGACTAGGTCAAATAACTTATAAATATAAGTAAAGAAGGAAGTTGTTTGAATTGGCTATAAAATAACCAAAATGTTAAATATGCTTAATGGATTTATAATAAGCTTAAAAAAGGTGCTTATTAGACCCTTAAATAAGCTCATAATTTTAAGCTTATAAGATTTCAAATACACTTAACTGAGCTTATTTTTGTTATACAAGCTTAAACAAACACTTTAAATGACGAGTGCCATTTTTAGTGAAATAGTCAAAGATATGAAAGTCCACTTTGACATAACTGTGAGACAGAAAGTGGTTTTTGAGTGTCTACGTGCACCACATGCTAAGGATTTCCTACTAGCTATCTGTATAGACAGGCTCGGTCAACATATATCCCCAGTGGAATACCGCACTATCCTTATGTATCGCCTCATGATTTAATTATTTTCGGTTGATGCGATATGCCGTGTTTATCCCAAGGCATGTTTGGATTACTTTGGGGAACTTCGGTTCACTATAAAGAGCTCACAGACTTCAAGTATGGACACTATATGGTTTGGGACATTCCTTTTGACATATGTAGGCGTACCGGGATCTCTGCCAAGAAAGATGCACCTGTGAACTTTTTGATTGACCCGTTAGATGGAAGATCCACACTTACACCAGCTAACGTTTTGGTTTTTGGAGGGGTTGAAGGGAAACATGTGTGCGTGGATCTGACCGGGGTTTCTCCTTTTGTGGGGTTGAGTAGTCCGGGTTTTATAGTGGGTCGGGCTGCTTTGAAAGCCGCCTCATGCAAAGTGACAAAACACGAGAAAGCATGCATTGAAAATCAACACGTGTTTATTCCTCGCGTTTGATACATTTGGTTTCCTTACACATGAGGCGGTGAAGCTACACAATAGAGTTCAACGAGTTATGAACAATAATGTTATGACGCCTAGATCCAAAAATCTAGTTTTTCATACGATTAGCTTTGCTATCCAAAAAGAGCTAGTGGCGCAGCTCCTTGTTTGCCTTCTATCATTATGTAAATAATAAGTTATTAAATATAATAATATACATAAAAAAACAAAAAGGATAAAAAAAATTAATCAAAGAAAGTTAGTTTGAGTGACGTTATTTTTTGCTATTAAACTAATAATATAAATTTTAATGATAAATAAACACTTTGGTCACACTAGAAGACATACTTTTCGATATTTTAAATAAAAAAAGTACAAAAGGCCTTTTGGCCCAGCGGTATAAGAGTGATCTTTCAACTTAAAGTTTGTGGGTTCAAGTCTCGTTAAAAACATTTAAATAGAATTTATGAGATAGATGGTGTAGGTTGTAAAATTTTGCCGTTATAAAAAAAATGAAAAAAGTTATCTATAAGACATCCTTTTCCATATTTGAAAATAAAAAAAGTTAGAACTTATACAAGTTATGTGATGGCAAATCAGTGTAATATTACGGTAATATTACCTTAGAAAGCTTTCTGCGTTTTCTAGCAGCAGCTCACAAGGTGCTTTTGCAAAACTGCGTTTTGATGCCTTTCAAACGCAGAAAAGTGCTTTCTGATTCTCTTACCCAAACACTAGAAATTGATTTTTTGCGTTTTGGCATCGTGATAATCAAATAATCCATGTAAAAATGCAAACACAAACACCTACTTAATCTAACAAAACCTAATGTCACCAACAAATAACATAATACAAGTCTAGTCATTCGTTGGTCATATACACCACAGTAAATCATAAAGTTTTTTTAGTCGGTGTGAGATTGAAAACTAAAAACCTTGAAAAACTGAACCGGGTCGAAACCCAAATAAAAGAAGATATAAAAACTAGAGAAATATTAAAAAGAAAATAAAACCTAGTTCTTGATTTCATTTGAGAAACTATTTTTCAGGTTCTTTCATATAAAATTTTAAATCTTTTTTCTCCAATCTTAATCATTTCATATGCCAAAAAAAATTTATATGTTTTTTTATAGAAAAACTTGTTAAAGATTGTTGCTTTTTGTGTTTATTTTATCTTTTTTATGCTTTGGATGCACTGGCAGATCTAAGATTTTAACATAGGGTGTGCACTCGACTTGCTACGGAAAAAAAAACATAAAAATTCATTTAATTTTTTTTTTCATCCGGCAAGATTTCGGGTCGATTTTTGGGTATCTTTACAAAGTTTTGCCAACCATTATAAAAGCTCAGGAAAATTACCTCTATTACTTGATTCTTCAGTTTCATCGTGTCCTCTAATTGCCAATCCTTGATGCAAAAGATACCTTAAACAACGAAGGGTGGCCCGCAAAACGTGCTCAATATTTATTCATGTCCTCCTTTTTACTATAGTCAAAAATATTTTGAATAGATGCTTTTGGTTTGTTTAAAGCATCATATTTCTCCCTAGCCTGATTATAAACACTATTGAATTTGCCGACATGCTTATCAAGCCCAATTCGCCTGTTCCATCCTTTAAACCCATTCTTGACAAAAGGGTCTTCAACATGATCATCTTTGTTCTTAAAAAGGTAACACACCAAACAAAATGCCGCTTCCTTATCAATACTATATTCAAGCCAATCATACTTGTTAAACCAACTAGGATTAAAGCGAAGCGACTTAACTCCAAACTTTGTTTGAGGAAAGTTATGAGAACGAGGTCGACAAGGTACTCTTTCCATATATTCACTTCTTACCACATCTTGATCGTTAGGATTATAATCAAGGATATTTATTCTTAATCCCGTATCATGCGGGATAACACTATGATTAAAGTCATTTTCTTTTTCTCTGTCATTAGTCTGGTCATTCGTGTTCCAGTTTCAGTATCTTGTGGTGAAGGATCAATTAATGGTTGTGGTGTTGAGAAGCAACCATCTTGTGTCTTCGCTTTCTTTTGAATAGGAGTAAACCAATCCAATATTCTTACTTTCTTTTTAACTGTCGACGTATTAAGTTCTAAAACCAAATTTTAAACATATTATATGCATGTTAGTTAGCTAAAGTACAAAGATTAAATCAATTTCAAAAGGTTGTAAAGAGAGTAAAAAAGTAACAGACAAGTTACAAGTAAATATTGTTCTTCATTCATACTATTAAAGTCATTTATGTGTAGGTAGTTATACGCTATTTATTATGCACAAATAGGAAATCTTGAAATTGAAATTGGGGAAAAGTGATAGTCGGGTATACATTAAATGGTATTAAACTCACATAACTACATCACACATAAACTCTTGAAAGTAGAAACACACATTGATTTCTTTTCTAATCTCTAGTTCTTAACTTCTCTTATGTTTCAAAGTCTTTATAAAAGGAAAAATAGAAACACTTACTAAAAAACAACCTCTTTTATTAAAGGCAGGACAAAAGGCACGAATGAAAGGAGGCTTTTGTCAAAAGAGGTAAAGATAAAAAGAGACTTTTTATCATCTAAATTTTGGTCTGATCCTTTTTACTTTCAAGTTTGACCAAACATAATATATATGTTTATTTATTTGAATCTTGTTTTTCTGGTAAATATTTTATATCTTGTTAGCCTTTTTGAGTTTTCAAAATTTTAGGGTATTCACTTCATTTTTTCAGTATTTTTGAAAGGTATGCACCCTATGTATATTTATAAAAAAACAAAATTTACACTAACCCGTCGAATTGAAGGGTATGCAGTGTTACACTACAAATCCGCCCCTGTTTGGATGTATAGTATTTCTGAAGCATTATGTTGTTTCAATGATAAGCATTGTGCTTTGTATGTTGTACACACCAAGAGGGTGTTTGTTTAAGCTTATATAGTGGGCTTATGGCTTATGTGTTCTTCGGTTTATGTTTCATAACCTCACTTTTTATGGCTCATTTTAAAACTTTTTGGCTTATATAAGTTTATTATGACATGATAAGCTTATATAAGCCGAAAAATTTAAGATTAGGCCATAAAAAGCAAGCTTATGAAACATAAGCTGAAAATCACATAAGCCATATGCCCGGAGCCTGCTATATAAGCTTAAGCAGTTCTTAAGCGTTATGTTGTTTGAGTATTATTCAGCTGTTTGAATGAAAAATTTATGTTAATATATGCTTTTATTCTATTACAAATCTTGTGAACGGGAGTAAAGTTACTTTGTGTGATTATTTGTTGTTTTAGGCCTTTGATCTCTAGTAATTTTCAAGCATAATGTTGGTTGAGTATAATGCAACTGTTTAATACACTTAAAAACGTTTATTACTATATGGTGTTTGGATTATACAGTTGGGATTTTGATGGTGAATTTGAACATTTAGGTGGAATGGGAGTGAAGAATGGTGGGCTTCGCCATTGAAAGTTGCATCTCATTTTGGAACAAGAGGTCTTGTTGTTGCTGCGGCCACTCGTGTCACACATCCTTTAGGTTTCTTCTTTTGATTTTTGATAAATTTATGCTGTAATTGTAGGTTTTGTTTTATTCCGTCTGTTTGGATGCAACATTGAGATTTAATATGATCTAGAGTTGGTTTTTTAGTGTGGTTTGGCTTGCAATAGAGTTACTATCACGGATTATCTTGTCCTAACCATAATATAAGATGCATTTATAAATTTTACCGTCTATTCCATGGTAGTGAAAATATGCCAAAAGAGAATCACATAATCCATGATAGTATAAGCTTATGTGCTCCTAATCATAGTTGGGCGTAATGTAAAATAATCATTTTGTGACTTTACGAAGTACATAATGTCATAATCACATTATCAGTTTCTTGCCAAAATTCATAAAGTACTAACCCAAATATGATTATATTGACGGCAAACCATAGACATCATAAATACGTCACTTGTTTCCATTGTAACCCAAATCTAGTTATTTTGGCATATAACCCGAACACATCCATTCTCACATAAATGTGTAAAATCACCGTCTACTTGTATCTTATAAAGCAAGGAAATTTGTTTTGCTCTACAAATGTACTTAAAGTTAGATTGCAGATGCAACTTGTTGGACAAAGAGGCCCATTAAGCGGAATGCTATGAAGAGCTCTGGTATCTCATAAGTAAACCCTAAAAAGGACCAAAAGAAGAAGCCCAAGAAAGAACATAGTCTCACACACTCACAATCACTCATATAAGGTAAACCTTAAAAGGAAACCCTATCTTATCCTCTCTAACCAACCAAAAAAATCAACCGCCAAAAACCAAAAACCAAAATGTTGGGTAACGTTGCTAAGTTTATGTGGAGGGTGGTGTGCGTAATAGTTAGAGGTGGTTTTAGAAAGATGAAGACCAAACCTACTAGTGATGGTGGTGGTAGTACTCAAACCACCGCTACTGTTTGTGTTGGGATATCCGCTAAGGGTATGCTCCACATGGTGAAAGAGAAGGAAAATATGGTAGAACTTTTCACTTTTAGTCTAAAGCACTTTATTTTCATTTGTAACAAAACCCCTTTTAAAGTTAATGTATTTTTCACTTTTATTCCAAAACACTTTAGTAATATTTCATTTTTAATAAAGTCTCTTTCAAAATTAACTCACTTTTCTGATTCACTTTTGAATTTTCACTTTTAATCCAAAACAACTTAACACCCCCTCCCCTTATACATAAATCCGGATTTTTAAGATATCAGTTTTACTTAAAGCGTGTACAATAAAATTCATTATAATAATATTTTATTAATTATAATAATCACGAAATTCATTATAATAATATTTTATTCATTATAATAATCCCGTATCATTTTTAACAAAAAACCCCCCTCGGATTCCAGTCACTTTTCATTTTTGTCCAAAACACTTTAGTAATTTTTCGTTTTCATTAAAGCCCCTTCAAAGTTAAGTTACTTTTCAATTTTAGTCAAAAACACTTTATTTTCATTTGTAACAAAACCCCTCCAAGTTAAGCCACACTTTTAGTCCAAAACACTTTAGTAATATTTTATTTTTAATAAAATCCCCCTTAAAGTTAACTAACTTTTTTGATTCACTTTGAGTCCAAAACACTTAAAACATAACCCCCCCCCCCCTCTTAAACATAAATCTGAATTTATAAGATTACAGTTTTATTTAAAGCGTACACAATACATTCTATGATTCTTAAACCTTTATAATAAAAAAAGTTTTATACAAAACGCGTCGCAGCGAAGCGCGGATAGCCAAATCTTGTTAAATAAATCTACTAGTAACTTGGCAAATATTTAAATAATATAATAAATGTAAGTTTAATAGAAAAACGGATTTACGGGTATTTTGAAAAGTACATTTGAGGGTATTTTAAAACGGGAGTGACGGGTTTACCCATGATGGGTATACATTACCCGCCACCCACCAACCACCCGCTGATGAGTTTTTTTTTTCACCCATGACCCACCCATGGGTAATAAAATGAAGTAGTTACCCACCCATCATGGTGCAGGTACATGCGGGTGATGAGTTTTTTCTCGCCCGTTGTCATCCCTACTTCCTGGGAAATTTCTCATGTATAACGAAGCTAGCGAAAATTGAGCCATCAAGATATTTAAACCCTTGTGCGGTCACCCATCGCTAGACACGAGTATATATATGACAAACAACGTTTGAGATTAGTGATTCACAAGTAACAATGCATTAGAAAGGTATAATCATATTTATTGCAACCTATTTTAACCACTCACTCAAATGCGGTCTTAATTATGTTAATAGAGGAAAGTTAAGACAACCATTTTTTTGTACCACCTAATTCCCCTGGATGGTTGCACATTTCATGCACTACAAGGGTACACGTTTTTTGGACCATGTGTGTAATTAGGAAGGATTGGAGTTTTTTTTACAAAAATTAACATTACTATATTAAACATTTGTGAACAAATCAACTGTCGTTTTGACAGTGGGCACATTGCTATAGTAATGGGCTCTCATTTTGGGCCAGCCCGATTTTGATTTTTTTTTTTTAAATAATTTTTTTTTTGTTTTTTTTTAAATTTGTATGCACAAAATAGGAGGAAAAAAAATTATTACAAAAGTTTCGATTTATTCTGACAAAAAAAATACCCGCGAAAACATCTTCGATACCTAATAACTTTAAAATAATCGATATGGTCACAAACGTACAACTCATTATATTAAAAAAAGCCCATATAGCAAAAAAAAAAACAACACTTTAAACATGAGGCCCAACACATAAGCCATATAAAAAAAATTATTGCTAATATACACATTTGTCGACAAACTAGCCTAAAATTCGCATAAAATGTGGCCCAAAATCTGGCCCAGAGTAAAAAAAAAACTAGCTCAAAATTAGCCTGAAATCTGGCCCAAAGTAAAAAAAATACAAAACAGTCCCTCAACTTTTAACTATTTACGATTTTCTTACACAAAAAATCCCGTAAAAAAATTAACAAAAAAAACACGTCAAGTTTTTATTGTTCACAACTTTTTTACATTCATCGGCCCAAAAACAAAGATATCGAACCGTCCCAAAAAAAGAAAATATTCAACACTGAAGCTCTTAAAAAATTCGATCCAGATATCAAAAATAGATTTATAGGCACAATCAGTCATATTAGATGCATTTTGGATAGTAATCTGGCCCAGAGTAAAAAAAAAACTAGCCCAAAATTAGCCTGAAATCTGGCCCAAAGTAAAAAAAATACAAAACAGTCCCTCAACTTTTAACTATTTACGATTTTCTTACACAAAAAATCCCGTAAAAAAATTAACAAAAAAAACACGTCAAGTTTTTACTTGCTTCACCAAACTATTATTACTATTCATCGGCCCAAGAAACAAAGATATCGTAACCGACGCCCAAAAAAAGAAAATAAATCCAGACAAAAAATTAACTACCGTCCCAAACAGCAAAAAAAACATCCGAAATCGTACAAAAAAATGAAATATCCGGGAAAAAATAGACCAAAAAAAAAAACTCCAAAATAGCCTAAAAATTCGGCCCAAAGAAAAAAAAAAAACAAAACGGCCCACCTCACCTTCTTAACTATTAAATATATTTCTCCTTACACAAAAAATTCCTGTAAAAAAATTTAAAAAACCGTCCCAAAAAAATAAAATATTCGGGAAAAAATTAGCCCGTCCCAACGCAAATTTTTTTCCCCGAATCATAAAAAAAAGAAAATATTAAAAATTAGCCCCGCCATAACGCATCGCCCAAAAAAAAACCCCGAATCGTAAAAAAAAATTATTCGGGAAAAAATTAGCCCCGCCGTAACGCGCGGGTTCTTTTGCTTGTTACGAAACATAATTATATCGGGTCATGTGACACCGGTTCATGTGACACCGGTTGGCCCCCCTAGTTCTGTTACTATATATATATTTTTGGAGTACTTGACAGTTTGCAAAAAAGTTTAACATTCCTTACAAATCATGGTGCTTACTTACACGTAATGTAATAGCTAAAAAACAAACGTCTCATGCATGAATGAATCTGGGCTCATTTTGATTATATGTAACCATGCACCCAAATAAGATAAACGTTATATAAAAACATAATAGACATATTGTTTTATTCACCTAAGTTTATGTGATTTGTCTTACAAAAATAATAAAGTCATAACGTTGGATGAATCTAATTGGTTCTATACTTCTATTCACCAAAAAGAGAGAATATTCTGTTTCAGTTTTTGGCTGTTCTATATTTATTTGTTTTGAATAACAAAAAAGTTAGCTTGAGAACTTTAACCACGATATGAATATATTATTTTCACAATTGTTTTGGACAAATGATGTTGCCATATCATTGGGTGGAAATTTTTTTGTAAAAATTTTGTGAATATAGCATTCCTCATAATAAAAAATTAACCAAATAATAGCAATACAACAAAATAATTTTACACGCGAGTCGCTATAGGTAAAAAACATCTATTTTATAGCTCTGAAATAAAGTTAGGATAATATATAACATTAGATTCTGATGAGGTCGTGTAATAACAATGCAAAAGTTATCGAGTTTCATATATATAATATACGGAGTACAGTATACAGTTTCATAGCACGAGTAATGATGATACTATTAATAGAAAGATTTAAGTTTATTTGAATACCAAATTTTACTTAGATAACAAAGATTAATCTTCATCTTTTATCTCTATTTGATCAAACTCAACAATTTAAAAAACTCACTTTTATCTTCTTCTTTTTTCAAATGTTAATATCTTTTAAATCGTTAATAGAATTTTTTTTATCACAACGAGCAATTAATTTTTTTTCAATAGATTGACAATTCGATATACATTCGACAATTTCTTTTTTTTTACGTTTGATTAACGTTTTTTGTATTTTTCGTTGTTGAAACTTGAATGAATAAATCATATGTAATTAAACACTAATTTGAATATACTAATAAATCATATGTGATACTGAAGTTAAATCACATATGATTTTATTACATATCATATGTGATTTAACACTAATATCACATGTTATTTTTTTAGAATATTCAAATTAGTGTTTAATCAATTTGATTTCTCATGCAAGTTTCAACAACGAAGAAAAACGGAAAACAACATAAAAAACATGAAAAAGATGAAAAAAACGAGAAAACAGTTTGCCGAAAATATATCAAACTGCCAGTATATAGAAAGATAATTATGTTAGGTATAATTTGTTTTGTCTATTGATGAACGGTTCATAAAATATTTAGATTATAGAAAAATATTTAAATTATTAAAATATTCTCAATCTCAGTCATTAATTTCTTTTTTAGATAAATAGTGGGATGAGTCCCTTAGTATCCAAGAAATTATTATTATCCAAAATAATTCTCCTTTAATAAAAATATGCTTTTTAAAATAAACGAGGTTTTTAACCCGCGCTTCGCAGCGTAGCGCGGGTATTTACGTTTATATTAACAAATGTATGCACTTTTCTTTTCTTTTTTTCATGGAAATGTAACCGGAATCACCAACATTGCACAAATATATACATAAAGATTCATACATAAGCATGAATCTATTGAGTAAAAATTATATTACAAACCGAAAGCATTAAACACATACTAAAAACCATATATTATAGCCTTTTGACCCCAAGAACCTAATCCCGAACCCTTCTCGGTTTCATTTTCCCTCTTTAGCTAAATAGGTCATTCTTAAGCCATACCCATACTAATTTCAGCGGTGAAATGTAGGAGATCGGCTGATCAAATTAAATATTCACCTAAATGCATAAAAGAATAAAATCGATCAATGCAAATAGAGATTGAATATATTGATGATTACTTAAAGGTTTTGATAACATGAAGTTAACTGAATGAGATGGTATGAATAAACACAATGACAGTAATGAAATTTTTAGAAGCAACTTTTCACATAAGCTTTTGCCATCTTTTATACATGCGACTTATTCCATTTATACATGCGACTGCTGAAATGGACAAAGCCGCATCAAACACAACATGGCTGCAAGCATGGTTCCATGCTGCCCCGCCAAGGTCTGAGCTAACAATCCGCTTCAGTCCAGAACTGATATTCCTATTTGACAGTGTTCATAACTCATTTAATCATTTAGGTTGTACAGATGTGTTATGTAAGTGATAGATAATATGATATTGGTACCCCGTAACAGATTGAATAATCAACTTCAGTTATATAAGATTGCAATTCAGTTGTTTATGTATTTGAAGTTGTAATAGTAAAGTATGTTGAACATTTCTGGTGGACAATCAAATAATACGATTTCGTAAACTTTCTGAACAACAATAGGCAGACCATGAACAAAATGTCAGGTGTTAAGTAAATGGTTTAAGGCATACATAAATTACCCATTTTTCCCTGCCCGTAACCCATTTATGGCGACGTGCCTATATATGTTTTTACAAATTGACTATCGATGTTTGGCAATATGCCAGGTTTATCTGGGAGATGATTTCCTGAATTGGATGGTGGTATTGTAGAAAGTTGTAGATAATAATCATTCGCCTTGCACAAAACACGGTTTAAAAACTATATTCATGCTGATGAAACTAAGTAATTACCTAGCTCAAGTTAAACGTGCAGTTTTGACATCAGCATCAAAACCTACTCCTCCAGTTCAGGTAACAAATGTATTCAGCACACAGATTCCATGCACATAAACCAAAAAACACCAGCTACAATGTACCTGCAATACGAAAACATAAAACAAAAAAACTGTGATTCAACTTCTGTTTTTCGTTTATACTCGAAAAAGTCATAATACATGCCTTTGTCAGCATCATGCATAACTAATCTAATAAAATATCACCTTTATCCTATATGTAAATTTTCAAAAGCCAATCTCTTTATTACCCATAGAAAGAAAACAATGCTATACATCTAAAGTTGTTAAATGTGTATAAAGTTTAAAATGGTTAAATACCTGAATTGTCCATGGGGTTTCGAGCAACTGCGGGTTTAGGTTCCTTAATTTCCACAACTACTATATATATACATCTTTTTATATTGATTTAGACAACGGTGTCGGTTTTCTTTTTTTTTTGCCCAAAAATTCAAAAATTAAGGTAGAATTGTAACATGATACAGTTTCCTTGCCGAAGATGTTTATTAATATTGTATTGGATCGATATCTAATCAAGCTCAGTTTAATAGCTTAGACAGCTATTATAAGCATATATTTGTATCTTATGAAATCCTTTAGTATATCACCTGAAAAGGAAGCCAAAGTTGACTAATTTTTTGTTAGCTAAGACATACCTCACTGCCATAATCTACGTGTCTAGGTGTATCGACCATGCTTAGCTCGTGTGTTGCGTCAAACCTTCACTGAATGCGAATAATGCCATAAAGCGTGAACCTGCAAACGATGGATAGATAGAACATAAGAAATATGAAATGAATCAACCCAACCATGTTTTAAACACAAACGAACCACATCATCTTGGAAATAGTAAAATGCATAGACTGAAAGTTATACAGTTTAAGGTGTTGCTGAAAAACCTCTTTACAAATAATTTATGTCAACATCTTTT